>CAKOAT010092932.1:74800-126705 GCA_932364175.1 Eruca vesicaria subsp. sativa | reverse complement strand
CCTTAACGCGTCGATGGCGGCTTTGTCGCTAATCCCGCTAACCCTAGCCATGACGAGTTTGAATCTACTCATGAAATCGCGGAGAGATTCGTCCTCCTCGTGCACCAAGCTCCAGAGATCGGCGTCGGAGGTTTCCGGGTTAATGAACATCGAGTACTGTTTCAGGAACTCCGAAGCCAGTCGACGGAAACTTCCGATCAAATTTCGCCTAAGTTTAGCGAACCATTCGAGCGCGGCTCCTTCTAGGTTTTCGACGAAGAGGCGGCAGTAACCTGCGTCTTTTTCGTGGTCCTTGAGCTTGGCTCGTCCCATGGTGATCTGGAACGCTTGCAGGTGCGCTTTGGGATCGGACGTCCCGTCATAAGTTGGCACCTTAAGCTTTCCGGGATCGGGCAGTTTGATCTCGGTGATACGGGCCGTGAAAGGCGTTTTCCGAGATTCGTACAGTAGCCGATCGATCTCGGGTGCGGCGCTGGTAGCGTGGTGAATCTGAGATTTCACCGCTTTTACCGCTGCGGCCGTTTTGGTGATGTTCTCGCGGAGATCGCGCATCTCGGTCTGATTGCCAGCAGTTTTCCGACCTCGTCGGCGTTTGCTGCGAGTGACCGGAGATCGCTCCTCGGCGGTTTTTGCATATCGTGCGAAGTCGAGTTCCCCTTCGTCTCCAGTAAAGGAAAGTTCGGGAGAAGACTCCGGTTGAGGACTGCGAGTTTTTCTTCTCCTAGGATGGACGTCGGCGTCTTCGTCTGTCGAGTCGGCCTGGTCGCTTGTTTCCAGGTTGACCCTTTCGATGCCGTCGCCTTCGGTCTCCTGTTCGCGAATAGGAGATTTTTCCGGTTTGTTCAGCGTCGTGTCAGGGTTTTCTTTTCCGGAATCCTTTTCCAGTACGTTTCCCTGATCGATTCTGGGACGATCCGTAGGAGCGCCGAAATCGAGTCTCCTCCCGCGGATCTTGGTAGTTCCGCGGGGGCGAATCGCTGTGGTTCTCGCAGTTAGGGTTTCGAGCCGTTTTTCAAGCGAACCAATGAGCTTTTCGTGCTCTTCCGATTTTTTATTAAACTCGGAAAACATCTTTTCGACGGTCTCGGCGTTAGCGTTCGTAGCGTTGGCCGCAGGCGCGTCTTTTGGTAGTGGTGTTTCAACGTTGTTGCGTTCGTCGCGAGTTTGGTTGTCACCAGCCATCGTTTCTTCGTTGGACATGTTGCGGCTACGGTGTAAGATAGATCCGACCCCCCCTCCTTCTAGCGCCAAACTGTGGGTGTCGAAATCCGCTCACTGTCAAATAAATCGTAAAAAAAGGAAACTTCGGGAAAATCCTAAGTTTCCAGAGGAACCGGCTATCTGCGAGAACCGCATAACGAAAAATAAGAAAACGATAACTTAGAATTAGAAAGAAAATAAACGAAATAGAGAGCAAAGAGGTTCTTATTCCGAATCTGCGTAGAACTGGTACAAAAGAGTAGCCGAAAAGTTTAAGAACGAAAACCCTAATTGAGACGCAGCTCGCTAACAGAAAAACGGAAATATTCCTAAATGCTAGTTTTGGTGGTGAGAGCTCTGAATTTCGTGTCTCTTGCTTCTGCCCTAGACCTCCTCTTTATATACTCCTCGTCTTGGCTATCCGATCTTTCCATTTCGCCCAGATCTGACTAAATCGGGAATTTTCCATTCTTCTCGATCCTTCCTTTTCTTCCGCGGAAATCTTCTATTTCTCTTCAAACCTTCCTTTTATCTTTAAACTTGACTTTTATTTTCCTTCTGCAAGTAAACTGTCAAAACGTTATCAAATCTGCGGGTTTGATTCCGTTGAAATCGCGAGATGGGTTTTTATCGCGTTTTAGGTCCTTCCGGGCCGTTTTGCGATAAAAACCGTTTTCTGACTTTTACGGGATCGTTTCCTGATCTGACGTCGTTTTTAATAAATTTCTCGAGTTAATCGCAAGATATTACGATTTACTCGACTTTTTATTAAAAACACGTTTTTTTACGACTTACTCGGCGTTTTTTTATTAAAAGCGCGTTTTTATGATTCCAACAAAAAATCTCGAATAAATCGTATAGTTTAGGCAATGTTCGGTGTTTCGTTTAACCGTTGTCGTTTTATACGATTTCCCCGAGTTCTTTCCGAGAAAACGAAGTTTTACGGTTTTTATCGTAAAACTCGAACGGTAAGTCGGATCGAGATGGAACGGGAGATATTTCGGCCGTGGTTTAGAACGTGACCTTGTCGAAAGACGTAAGTTTCGAATCGGGAATGCGGGAAATCGAGACGCGGAGTGTCCGGGACGTCTCTAGTTCGCCCATCGGCGAACTAAGCCGGTCCGGCGAACTAAGCCGATTGTCCTAGTTCACCCATCGGCGAACTAAGCCGGGCCGGCTTAGTTCGCCGATGGGCGAACTAGTTGCGACTAGTTCGCGTTTTACGGCTTTTTCGGTTTTTTGCGGTTTCGTAAAATGATTTTCGAGTTTTATAAAACGATCTTTGAGTTTTATAAAACGATTCTCGAGTTTTATAAAATGATTTCTCGAGTTTTATAAAAAGATTCTCGAGTTTTATAAAACGATTTCTCGAGTTTTATAAAACGATCCTCGAGTTTTATAAAACGATCTCTCGAGTTTTATAAAACGATCTTTCGAGTTTTATAAAACGATTCTCGAGTTTTATAAAACGATCTTTCGAGTTTTATAAAACGATTCTCGAGTTTTATAAAACGATTTCTCGAGTTTTATAAAACGATTTCTCGAGTTTTATAAAATGATTCTCGAGTTTTGTAAAACGATCTCTCGAGTTTTATAAAACGATCCTCGAGTTTTATAAAACGATCCTCGAGTTTTATAAAACGATTTCTCGAGTTTTATAAAACGATTTCTCGAGTTTTATAAAACGGTCTGCGAGTTTTATAAATGACGTTGAGTTTTATAAAACTATTCCTCGGGTTTTACAAAACTGTTCTTTTTGTATTTTCGCGGGGAGTTTTGGCTATTAATTCCGTCGTACCGATTTTGACCCCAACAACAGCCTTTCCTGCATAATAACAACCAGATCCATACTTGTGGTCCACGCCACCCAGTACCAGCCTTACCCTCAGGTACCAGTATGACAAGAAGAAAACATGCTCTAAGATCACACAAGCACAATAATTACATATTAATCCGATACCTTAGCATATGGTTCTAACAATTGCATGATTCCGAGCCTAAGGGCTAGTCCCTGCCCAAATCTGACCCTTTTTCAAAAGTGGTCTAAAAATTATACAAAGGCTATGATAATTCATGAAAAATCCCAACTAAGACAATGGTCAAGTCAGATTACTCAGAACCGGTCTCGATCATACCGATCTCGACCCTGACCAGCCAAACCGGCCCAAAAATAATAAAAATGGAATTCGACCTAGACAACTCCAAATCCAAATCTGTTTGTTCCTAAAACTCTTATAATTCATAAAACTAATGTGTGCAAAGAATTAGGGGGTTTTGTCACACAAAAACCAGCCTTGGTTAGAAAACCCTATCTCAGCCAGAAACTGCCTTTAAACCGGCCAAGGGCCCTGGTTTAAGGCTCGTGTGTCCCTATCCCATGCACGGCCACAAGCAGAAAGAGATGAAGAGTAGGAGATGATAGAAAAGAGGAATGGATGCAACCGGTTTCCCATCTCACCAGGAACCACACGGATCCAATCCGCACGGCCATGGGAATGGCTTTCTCGGTTCACATCACTAACCTTAGATCTTGTGCCTCCAGCATCATGTCCGGCCATGCTCCTCCAAAGAACACCTCCATAACTATCACATACCTCCTGTATTTATAATATCTCTCCCTGGGTCGCACCAATGGTTCCTTCCATTGATCTCCCATGAAAACAAGTTTCTGCACTGCATCCACCTTCAAGGCTGTTCATGCCTTGAGATTGAAGTCCGGCCTTCTCCCTTCTCTCCTGGGTATTTGAGTGTGTTCCCAAGATGTAGAGGAAGCCTAGGATGTGTTCATCCAGGATCAACCACCACCACAGGGTCGTTCATAACTTTCTTTCCACTTTCATGAAACTGTCTTTCTACACACATCTGCCCTTAAGGCTGTCTTGGCCTTTGGGAATCAATTCCGGTCATCTCCGTTCTTTTCTCACCATTTTAGTGTGTTCTCAGGCTCCAGAGAAGGCTTGGGGGGTTGTCAACAATGATTAAAACCATGCAGAGAGTCGTTCTCAACTTCCCTCTTGATCTGCCCCAAAACTGCATCTTTGTGGCCTTCACATCACCATGGATCTTGGATTGGGAATCCGACCAAGTCTCTGTATTTTCTCTGTATTTCTTTGTGTTTCAGGGTGTAGGAGGAAGCCCTGGCGTGCCTGCAAAGGCACGGACTTGCCTGCCTTTTGAAGAAGAAGGGGTGGTTACTTCTTAACCATTGCATCCCTTCGGTTTCATTTCTGGCCATTGATTTAATCAATGGTACAGATCACACCTGTTCTCCTATGGCAGTTACCAGACGTCCTGGGATTTACAAAACACTCCTGGACATGTCCATAACAAGCCCAATGTGATTGCCCATGCCCATGTCCCAACCACAAGAGCCCAGTGGCCCAATGGTACACATGGGTCACCCACATGGCCTGGTCACTATCCAGGCCCAACTGCCCAAGACTTGAACACTCTGTCTAGCTGAGTTGAGCTGATCCCAAGATGGCCCAGCTGAGTGAGATAGTCCATCCAGCTCAGGGAGCTGGCACACTCTACTTGAGCTCCAACTGAGCTCTGTCCAGCTGGTTGAGCTTCTTGCTCGCATCACCCAGCTGTGATACACTTCGTACAGCTTGATATCTTCTTCTTATTCAATCCTTCTAAGTCCCTTGGTCTGTCTCCCGACCAAGACTTAGTTTTCCCATGATCCATTCTGGTCATTTACTTCATCGAGCTTGTTCACGATCAATTCCCATGATCTGAACCAAAGCAGTGTGGTTTCTATTGAATGTCTAAGACTTGTGTCAAGTTCCAGGAATGGGAACATGACGGTTCAGCTGGTGTGAGCTGACCAGTGAGTGTGAAGCTAGACCGAGCTGGGCTGAGCTCACCCGAGCTTCCCCGAGCTAGGTCGAGCTGTCCAAAACCCCGTTGAGCTACCCCTTTACTCGTGTATCTCCTTTAACTCCTTTTCCTTCTTTATATGGCTAAGTCTCAGCTCCCTGATGCCCTTAACCACATTTCTAGACCATGGTATGCTTGTCTTTAGGTCTCGTGACCTTACTGATGCGTTTCCTCGCACCATGGTTCATCCAGACGATCATACTCAGGATCGGGGATATGACACTTCTCCTTAACGAATTTAAGTTATTTTTGTAGGTTACTGGGTAGAGCATTATGTTTTCTGCCATGGGCTTTATGTTTTATATAATTCATCCCTGGCCCGTTTATCTCATCTCCTCTGCCAAACCTATACCATACTGCTTCCCTTCCCTTTGCTAACGTTAATTGTCTGCACTAATGGTGTTCAATCAACGATGTCCACTACATCCTTTTAAATGCCTTTTCACTTCTTATCAAGCTCTCTCAGGGACTATATATATAGAAGATGTGAGATCTTTTTGCGCACACCGTTTTGATCCTTTGATAATATTGAAACCACAATCACTGTAAAAGATCTTCCAGAAAATTGTGAATTTTTTACGCTGTCTAAAGATGAGGTTAGTTCTAAAACTTATTTTTCGATTTTCAGAAGTTATAGTAACCGATTGACTTTTATTGTGTTTTGTTGTTGCCATTGCAAGGAGATTCGTTGCAGCGCCGAAATAATGAGTTCGTCTTAATGCTTACATATTTCACTTTTCGTATGTCACTATTGTCAGGTGAAATTAAAATTGTTTTGTTGCATTGCCGAAAGGTTATACGCTAGACGGTCTATCAATAATCCTCAAGGCTGGCGATGAAGAAATCTTTATGCTCAAAAATCTTCCTGCTGTCCAGTTAGAGATGGGAAAGGTATAGTATTAATTTATAGAGAGATTAACATTCTAGGTCACTTTATAAGTTTGTCTTACCCTATAAGTCACTTTCAGCTCCTAGAGAACTTATTTTAACTTATCCCATTCCATGTTAACTAAACTATAACTAAATCACAATTTGTAGGGCCTACTTTTCATTTCTCTTCTTCCTTCTTCCTCTTTCTTTTTTATGTTTCACGTCTCTGTTCCTTTTTCTTATACAGCTCTCTCTCTTCTTTTTCAATCTTTTTTTTTCAAGAAAACGATTTGATAAACAAAACAAAAGCACAATTCTTTAAGAATCATAATGGTGCATCATATCACAACTCTTCTTTGCCGTGATGTGTGGTCCTCATCTGTGACCACCGATGAACCTCAGCATTTCCATCCCCACGAATCAACACGACCAAGCTTCCTCTCCATGTGCTCTGCAACTTGTCCACCTTGCTTTGGGAAAGTATTTCGTGGTGATTGTGATGCTAGTAATCCGCCACACTAGCCAGCCACGATGAACTCAACCAACAATGGCCAAATCTCACTTTTTCACATTAGGTCCTTTAATTGTTCATTTATTCTCAGTTTGACCCAATACTATTAAATTTGAAAAATACACTCATTTTAGTTGTTCTGAAATTTTAATTGTTCAATCCAACCTCTTACAATATGCATATATGAATTTAAAGAGCAATATAAACATTTATGTACACAAAATCAACACTATGTACACAAAAATTCATCTTGTTCACATGTACAACAATTTACATATGTACATAAACATTAGTGTACATAAGGAATATGTGTACATGGACATTATTGACAAAAAAATGTGTACATGAACATTAGTGTACATAAGGATAATATAAAACAATGTACATAAGAAGACGGAGAAACACATGTACAT
This sequence comes from Eruca vesicaria subsp. sativa, assembly GCA_932364175.1. Classification (NCBI taxonomy): domain Eukaryota; kingdom Viridiplantae; phylum Streptophyta; class Magnoliopsida; order Brassicales; family Brassicaceae; genus Eruca; species Eruca vesicaria. The sequence continues at coordinate 119,829 of CAKOAT010092932.1, read as the reverse complement.
GTAGATAGTAATTTTATTATACATCTTGTGAATACATTTATAATGGTGGTGAACATGACAACAAGCCAGAAGTTTAATGTACATGTATACAACAATACATGTTTGCCTCTGTTTCATCTACTACTACAAAACAAACACATATTAGATACATTTGTAATTTATAATCAACACTGTAAAACATCGTCAAGATGTACACATAGTTTTCACTGTACACATGTACATGGGGTTGTACATTGCGCAAGTTAATGATAATTAATGTTTTGGATAACTTTGAGTATCCTGATTTAGTTTATTGAGGTTGTACCTCTTGATATCTTATTATTTTAATATAGTTTTTACCATCTTAATTTATTTAATTTTTGTATACTATATTCATTCCATTTTAATATCTTATGATATAGTTAATGCATCTAGATATCTTATGATTTTAATTTAGTTTTACTATTTTACTTTAGTTAATTTAGCCTTCCTTATTGTATTATTTTCATTGTTTTCATAATCACCAAACTTCAAGTTTTATGTGTTCATTGATGTCTTGGTATTTTAGTAGTTTTTACCATTTGTTTTAAGTTCATATGAATCATTTAGAGGTCTTGGATGCATCTATGTTCATTTGTATTTGATAGGGTGTAGAATGTACAACTGAAAATTTAGGATCAAAATAAAGGGATCTTTCTTTACACTTGAAAGTTTATGGTCCAAAATGAAAACAATTTTAACTCTGAGGATCAGTTGTGCAAAAATACCAGAATTGGCCATTGGTGTCTCCAGGTTCTCGATCTGAAAAAGAAAATGTCGACTTTGACGACGGACAACCTGCGGACGACGACGTTAAACCTTTCTACCGGACATGAGACACCGTGGAAGAGAAGATCCGTAGAGAATGAATAATACCGTGATAGATGGAACTCGCCGTGGCTAAAAATTTTGGTGGAGAATTCGTTGACGTGAATAGTACCAGCGTCTATGATATGTGATGGTAAATTGCCAACCGTAAGCTGACTTCGTCGATGTAGAACAGTCTCGACGTTTTCATTTCAATTTTGTTTTTTAAACGGTGAAGAAGGCAGCAGAAGAAGAAGAAGAAGAGGAGAAGAAGAACAAGAAAAAAGAGAGTGAGACCACTAAATTATGTTTTAGTTGAAGAACCTAACTAAAAATGAGCAAATAGTTAGAAAAAGTGTATGAATAGATCAAAGTGACCTATAGTGCTATTATAAAGTATAAATGTGACTCACAATGTAATATTCTCTAATTTGATATATAAGTCTATAGCTTTATATTAGTTTTTTATGTGATTGTCTAGGCACGAAAGTGACTCTAAATGTGAATGTGTTTGATTCTCTGATGAGTGCATCAAGGTATAGTTTTTATGCATATTAGTCTATAGTGATTCACTTGGCACGAGGTTGAGTATTAATGTGTATGTGTTTGATTCAGTACGATGAGTGCATCAAGGATTGTGATAAGGTTATCGAAAGTTATAGAGAGCCTAGGTCAGATTACAAGATGGTAGCTAAAGCTTTGATTTTTAGAGGAAAAGCTCTGGGCAAGATGGCGAGAGTCTAGAAATAGTATGAACCTGTGATTCAGACTAAACGATTTTTTTTAGGAACACAATAGACACGATAGCTTGTCGCTGTTGTAACCTAAGTCATTCGATTTAGGAAAGCGCGGAATTTTAAGAAAGGAAGCGAGCTGATGGGTATTGATCTACTTTGGGTAGATGAAAAGGTAATTACTTCGGTTAGAGTTTGTTTTGTTATTTGGCCACTTACAGGCTGCTCACTGATAACCTCTTACTTTTTACAGTCAATTTTGATTCAGGCTTTTATCAATGTTCAGCAGCTCAGTATCTTTATAAACATCCTAAAGGAATGAGGGCTTCTTGTGCTTAGCTTATGATTTCCTAATTTCTTATGTGACCAGGAGCTATCAAAGCTTCTGATTTCCTAATGCCTCTGTGTCTATTCGATTCACTGACCAGACTAAGTTACTTGAGTTATAAGAAAGCAGGAACTCAATACCGATGGAGCTATTTCAATTTCGCAGTTACAAGTACAACCAGTTGATGTTGTTGGCTAATACCAACACTGATTTTCCCAGTATGTACCATTGACCACGTTTCAGAAACCATTACTTGAACTTCTCTTTAGACTTCCTGTACCAACCACACCTCAGATTTCAAGACCAGACACAGAGGAAGGAGCTACTAATATTGTATACTCTGAAATTTTCAACAACCTACATACACGATAAGTGAGCCTATGATGTAGATAAGTATTTGGAATATTTCCAAATATCTTATTATTTATTTTATTAATTATTTAGATAATTATCATTAATGTTTTAGGGTTTTATGGTTTTGTTATATATAGCCGTTTAGGCTTAAGAGTTGTATTCAGTTTTTGATAATTAATAAAAATTAAGAGATTTCTCTTTTGTTCCTTGTATTCGGTAGATCATTGGTGATCTCAACGAATTTAAGAAGACATTGATCTTAGGTATTCTTAGACTAAATAAGATTCTTGTGTTATCATAGTTTTCCGGGTATTCTCAGAATCAACGGATCAATATTCATATCCCTAAAAGCTTCCGCTACATCAGTTGGTATCAGAGCTGGCGTTTTGATTTCTTAGTCAAAACTCGATTCTGGAATCATGGCGAATTTGTTTGTGGAGACTGAAGAAATCGTTTTCATAGAAATTATTGGAGATCCAATATTTGATATCTATGATGGTGATGTTCCTGTGAAAGACGACGGTAATGTTTTTGCAGTTCGAATCAAGGGTCCAAGCGTTTATGGTTATTCGCAAATTGGTTTATGGCCATCGACGAATAATCACTACCGTCACGTCCATAAGAAAGAAGAAGACGTTTGTGGAAATAGTTTGGAGGTTTATGATTACAGTTGGGCTTTTGGAAAAGAAGATCCATTAAGGGATTTGTCTTTTCATCATAATATGGAGTACGTGGATTTCATAAAGCTACATGCATTGATGAAGTTATATGAACAACATTATTGGAAGAGTCACAAAAACTTAAGAATTTACGTGAAGATTTCCAGTTTTGAAGATTTTGAAATTGAAGACCACGGTTAAGATTCGGGACCAATCTTCTCCAACCCGGAGAGAATGATGTAGATAAGTATTTGGAATATTTCCAAATATCTTATTATTTATTTTATTAATTATTTAGATAATTATCATTAATGTTTTAGGGTTTTATGGTTTTGTTATATATAGCCGTTTAGGCTTAAGAGTTGTATTCAGTTTTTGATGATTAATAAAAATTAAGAGATTTCTCTTTTGTTCCTTGTATTCGGTAGATCATTGGTGATCTCAACGAATTTAAGAAGACATTGATCTTAGGTATTCTTAGACTAAATAAGATTCTTGTGTTATCATAGTTTTCCGGGTATTCTCAGAATCAACGGATCAATATTCATATCCCTAGAAGCTTCCGCTACATCAGCCTACCATCAAATTCTTTGCTAAGAAACTTTCCTGCTGCAGAGTAATAATCTCTCCTACATTTTTTTTACAGAATATGTGCATGGAAGTTCCTACATCTTTTTTACAGAATATGTGCATGAAAGTTCAACTCCCACGAGGTTGAGGTGCACCAATCACCAGATAGAGATGACTCATTCGTTAAGCCCAGTGTCTAAAGAAGCGTCTAAGAAAATCCCAACTTCTAAAATCTCATTGCATCAAACATGCATTTTACTGTTGGTATTGTTTGCAATGTACATGAATAAAGCCCTTATTAGTTTTTACTCCAATTAAGAAAATTCTATCATACGTGGACATCTTTTAAGTCGTTTCTCTTTTTTTTTTCAAAAAAAAAATAACACAAGTTTACTGCAGTAACAAATAGCTGAAAATACAATACAAATTTACTGCAGTAACGACATATATATATATATATATATATATATATTTTTTTTTTTTGTCGCCCGCCCATTTAAACTAGCAGATCTACAAGTACAAACAATACTTTTTTGCCTTCTAAGTAAATGCAATACATATATTTCTTTCTCTAAAGTTGTGCATCCGGAAAGAACTGAGCGGAGAGCTTAGAACACCCAGAGTCGTATGATAACTACAAACAACCAGAGACATGCTGGAAGTCAAACCAGCATCCATTATGCATTTCATAGCTCGGAATAAAAACCAAAACGAGAAAATATTACCTATGACTGGCTCCGGTAAGTTGTTAAGTGAAACAACCACACAGCAACCAAGTTATTAGCACAAGACAATATTGTTCTCTATGGCCAAAAAAACAATACCAACCAAACAAAAACACTCTTTAGGACAGGCTTAAAACACAAAATTGAATAAGTACAAATAAATTACACCGAGTGAAATTTTTAGAATCATTGATCACAATGGTTCGAAAACACAAAATTGAACAAGTACAAGTAACTTACACCGAGCGAATATTTTAGAGTTATTGTTTTATTTCGAAATTAAAGCAACACACTGTATCATAAGTGAAGAGTTTAGGATCAATATTATTCGATCGACCGGGTTCAATCAATTGAATTAAGGTCAATTAAAGTATAGAAAAATAATTAAATGTAAAATATTTTATTTCTTATCTTTGAATTTTTTTAATTAACTTTGGTTATTACAATTTCCAGTTAAAGAAAACTATGAACTAAAATTTGTATAAAAAGAGAAATTAAATATTTTAAATTATAAAATAAAATTTATCATTGTGAGTTATGAGAATCTCTTTAATAATATACTAGATTTTGACCCACTCAACCGAGTGGGTTTTAATTTCATTTATATGTATTTGTTTACATTATTATGGGTATATAAATATTAATCACATATTTAAATATTTAATAATTTTTATTTTGTTTTGTCAACCAAATGGTTATTTGTTTATGTATATTAATTTTAGATGATATATTGTTGTATATATATAAATTTAAGATATATTAATTTGTATACATGTAATACATAGTATGTTACCCTTGACAACATAATATATTATTTTAACATAAATATTTCTATTTATGAAAATAAATATATTAATATATCATTTTAATTTAGTTTTATGATATATTTCTATTTGATGATAATTAAAATTTGAAATAACTGACTTTCGAAATATATTTCTAAAAGATTATAAAAAGATTGCAAAAAGATTTTGTTAGAATCTGTTTCCAAATATTTATTTACATTTCCAATAAAAATAAGATATGAAAAGATATCATAATTAACATATGTAAAATTTATAAAAATGGTCCAAACTAAAAAATCATACATAAAGTGAAATGGTGACTTCTGTTTTAATATATAAGATAATAAAATGTGATATTTTATTAATCTAAGTTATAATAATTTAAAAGATAAGAGCAAAAAATTGTTTTCTATAACAAACTAAAAATAAACCCAGTTTTATCCACCCGATCCGAATATGTGTCTGATTCACTATTAAATCAGGTCCGACTATAAAAACAATGGCAAATACGTTACTCAGTGTGGGAGTAGCAACTAACATGCACCACCTCATACGACAGTAACCGCATAGCCCATACTCAATCTCCCTCAAAACAAACAAATCTTTCGTAATTGGCAAATATCCCCGATCAAGCATAAACATATATCACATTTTTTTTTCTAATTTAACAAAATAAAAATCCGCGCGAAGCGCGGACCAACTACTAGTTTACACATAAAACCTCATTAACCAATGTGCATATTAAAGAACATGAGCTGGCCTCTACCATCAAGTATATAAACACTAAAACAGTTAACATGCATTAATTAATCCATATATTGTTTCAACATCAACCTATAACAGGAAAACACGACTCAGCTAATGCTAAAATTCGACTAGAAAGACCCCTTGTTTCTAATCACATAGACATCTCACATTATTCTTTTTTATGTTATCAAACTTTGACATAATTTAAACAGAATGCCGCCTTAAATTAAATCCAGCTAAATTTTCTTATAGATGGGTCCACATTTTCATAATGAAACACTAGTACGATCGTGCGACATCTAGTTAAATTCGTGATATATATATATATATATATTACAAGGCTCATTATTAAACTATTACATATAATAACTGTTCACAGGGCCGGTCCAGAGACGAATCGGATGAAACATTGATTTTAGACATCCAATTTTTTTGAAAAGATTATATGTACGTAGGCCACTAAAAAATATCTAGACTCCAAAATCTATAAAAAAGGGGGGAGGGTGAAATCATTAAAAAATTACTTTAAGTCTTCTAATTCTGAGGACCGGCTCTGATTGTTCTCATTCTTTAATTGTTTTTTTTTTAATTTACATTTAAATAAATGCTTTTGAATTACGTTTTTCTGAAATTAATACATTAATTTACAACTCACATTTAAAACAGGATTATTTTTAAAAATAAACAATTTAAAACTATTCCTAACAACTTTCATCTGTCAGTACTTACCCACATAATTATTCATTACTAATTTATTTTGACAATGAAAGGATATATACTGATGAAAGAGTTTTGTTAGTAATACTGTCCGGATAAATTATCGACGCCATAAAGTTTATCGAAAATGTTTCCAACAAACCACATTTTTGTTGGGATATTTTTTAGACCATGTCCATTTTGTTGGAATATTGTACTGGCGAATTACCAACACTTTTTTTCTCGCGACGTATTTCGTCGAAAAAACGTCTATTAAAATTCGTCGAGGTATAACCGACAAATTATTTTCTTGGGTATGCATAAAGAATTACTTATCTCGATGAATTACTGACAAAATTCTCCATAGGATTTTGTATGCTTCCTTGTATTGTTTTTTTTTTAAGATAGGATAGGTTTTGGCTTGTAGGCACATCGAGAGCGGTTCCATCAAGCCTAGGTGGTGAATCGTCGGTCTTTGAAATTTCAGATGTTTTTTGGTTGTTTTTTTTTTGTCTCTTTTGATCTGAGCTCTTTGCTGCCTTCTAGATCTACTTTTCCCCTAACTGATAGTTAGTGCTGAAGCATCGAAGACTCCAGCGATTTTCTCTGCGTCGTGGCTTGCTTCTTTAGTCTTGCTCCAGACTTTCTCTTCAGTGGTTTCTGTTTCTCGATCTCTAGTGTCTAACATCGTTTCGAAATTAGATCAAGTTTTGTTTTGGGATTGGTTTTACTTCCATTGTTTTTATGGGCGTGCATTTCAGTGGTGGTGATGTTTAATGTGATTCACTATCTATCTGATTTGTACTTTGCAGTTCAAAATGGTTCAACAGTAGTTTAACTTAACCTAACTTAAGAAAAAATTGATAAAAACAATTAAGAAGAAGACTTATTTACACTATGAAAATTATTGTCTTGTTTTTGTTAAAAATATTAAAAGTATGTAGGCTACTGCTGGAACAAAAACATCTAATTTATCTTATTTTGAAGCAACATCAGTTTGCTATCTTTAATGTATTATCAACTAGGATAAACCCGCCCTACGGCGGGTACGAAAATAAAAAACAATTAAAAATATTTAATATTTTTATATACACTTAACAATATTTAGTTAACCTCTAATGAAAGTAGCTATTTTTTAATTATTCTTGTTAAAAATTATGAATTTATCTAACTAATATTAAGAATTTTCTTTTTAGCCAGTGTAACTATTTCTCATAGTAATGTTTGTTCTAACTTAAATATAAAATTATGTAAATAAGTTATGCGAAATTACAGTTGAACTTCAATACATAAATAGTGAATTATTTATGACTATTATATGAATTTTCTAAACCACTGATAATTTTATATTTTCTTATACATTTTTTTCCAAATATATTAATTTAGATATGGAAGAAGTGAATTGATGTAAAATCTATTTTTAAAATATAGCTAGATTGTATAATAAATTAATCTTGATTGTTAGTATTTAATATATCCATACTTATTAAAACTTTTATCAAATAAAATACAGCCTACAAACTGATTAGAATTTTCAAACAAATATTATTAGTAGTTTTTAAGGTATACTTGGTATTTTTCTTTATTTTTATTTGATTACTTTAGAAATATATTTTGTAAATTAATTTTATTATATATTTGGCTAATTTTATTGAAATTACCAATTTACCATAATTTTCTTATTATTTTTAATCAAGTAGTCTTTCTATATTAGTTATATATTTTTAAAGATGAATTGTGTACTACCATTTCAAACCAAGTGTATTAAAATGTCATATTTATTGCTCTAAAATTTATTGTTTTATTAAATATATCACATTTTTAGTTCAATATATGAATAACATTTTTATATTTCTTCTAAATTATGTATATCTCTTAAAAACGATAAATGACATATCTTTTTTTCAAAATAAATGTATATTTAAATTACAAATGATGAAGTTTTCACATAAATGATGAACCATCATCAAAAGAGAAGAACTGATAATATATATAGTATAATTGTATAATTTATGAAAAAAAAATTATAGTTGTATAAGCCAATTATTTTAATTTAGTAAAATATGCTAAATCAGAATTTTGTTATTTGTTTTGTTAAAAAAAAAAAGAGAGAAAAATTAATTTCATCTAATCATATTTTGTAGTCACATTCATTTTGTGCGATCTTCATAATTGGCTTTGGCTATCCGACCATCAATGAAGAAATTTACATTGATCCCGTAGAGACTTTTATATACAGACTTGAAATTTAAAAGAGATAAGTTAATATTAGAGATATTTTATATATGAATTTCATCAGAATCTAAAACTGAAAATATGCATCGATGTACATTTCCATTTTTCTGAGGTTTTCCACCTCAAAGCTATCTCATGTTTCTATAGCTCCACGGCTCGATAAATCAGCACACATCTCCTTAGCATCCATACTCTAAAGTTCTGATATCAGCCATAAACCAATACGCGTCTGTCCAAACAAAATATGAAACTCATCACAAAGTTTACTCAAACCTGAAGCGGGAAAATACTGTAAAGTACGTTAGGTACGGGGAAGAGCAATTAGAGGCGCTCCAGCGCGTCTACGCCAAACTCGCTCCGGTTACAATAATTGATCAGAAAATGTTTCCATTTTGACTAAATATTGAGACTAAGCAGATCAAGGTGTGGTTTCAACTGTAGGTATAAAATTTTCCTTGATGCTCTTAAAATTTAGAAACCGTGTTAATATCCAACAGAAGTGTCGTATTTCTAGAAAAAAAGTGTTCCCAAAAAAAAGTTCCAACTCCCCTGTAACTTCCCGAGTTGTGATATGTGGAAGGCTTGAGAGAATTGATTTGGCTACCTATGTCACCAAAGTTGACTTACCTTTTCCGGAGCACATCCAGAAAGAACTCCAGAGTTAAGCGTGCTTGAGCTGGAGTAGTGGAAGGATTGGTGACCTATCGGGAAGTGATTCGCGATAGCGTGCGAGTGAGGCCAAAGCATGGGGAAAGGTCGGGTGGTGATTACAGGGTTAGTAAACAATGATTTCGAGTCTTGGAAAATTAACGACCGACCGTCGGATGGGATGGGGCCCACGGGCGAGAGAGCGAGCGTGGGTGGCCCATTAGTCATGGGCGGTCGGGGTGTTATAAGTGGTATCAGAGCTGGTTAGCCATCTCAGTTCTGACCTGAGAGGCGTCTTGAGACCTCTCGTGGGGCGCAACGAGGACGTTGCATTCTTTGAGAGGGGGTGAATTGTAACATCCTGAGTTGTGATATGTGGAAGGCTTGAGAGAATTGATTTGGCTACTTATGTCACCAAAGTTGACTTACCTTTTCCGGAGCACATCCAGAAAGAACTCCAGAGTTAAGCGTGCTTGAGCTGAAGTAGTGGAAGGATGGGTGACCTATAAGGAAGTGATTCGCGATAGCGTGCGAGTGAGACCAAAGAATGGGGAAAGGTCGGGTGGTGATTACAGGGTTAGTAAACAATGATTTCGAGTCTTGGAAAATTAACTGCCGATCGTCAGATGGGATGGGGCCCACGTGCCGAGAGAGCGAGCGTGGGTGGCCCATTAGCCGTGGGTGGCCCATTAGCGTGGACGGTCGGGGCCTTATATCACCTTCCTTTTCTTTTTTTGAAAAAGGGTTTCTCATCAAATCCAAAACCAATCAAGAAGGTATAACTAACAGAAGTGTTAATAGCCAACAAAGGTGTCGTGTTCCCAGAAAAAAAAAAATTCCATCTCAACTTCCCGTTTCTTTTTTCAAAAGGGTTTCTCATCAAATCCAAAACCACCCAAGAAGGTATAACATGAGTGAAAAGGTGAAAGGATAAGTTTTTGAAGTAGAAGACCGAAACAAAAATTGATATGTGCATGGCTTGTCTCATTTCCTCATCCATACTCTAGTATATATTGCTGGAAAACTTGTTCATAGTAGGATCTCCATCTAACTTGTCATCCCCCCTGCACCTTCAGAAACGGGAATTACAAATAGTATAAACTATAAAGCAACACAAAACGGCTGGAACTTTAGCCACATCTATAGAGTATAGTGAATAAACAGTCCACACATGCTAAGAAAGTCAACAATGCATGGTTAGAAGGAAAATAAGAGAGAACCTACCTTTGTTGTGACTAATGGGGCTCTGTTATCAGGAATTTTCACAACGGCCAAGTAGCTAACGTCTGAAGCCATAAGAGATATCGTTGGCAGCTTTTCATGTGAAAACTCCATCAGTTTCTGGTATTTAAAAAATTAGAACAGAGCAACTCCATGTTCTAATATGCGGACACCATTTTTTATCTTACCAAATCACCTGTCGGAAGAAACTATGATTATCAAAAATTAAAAGATTTGCATCGATGGAGATGATTTTATCATGAGAAGGAATTAGAAGAATATATGTTAAACCTAACTTTTACATTTATAGTGGCGGAATCAATTGAAGATTGGCCAAAGTTCTTTATCATTTTATCTGCTTTTCTGACTATAGAAATTGTTCCTGGCATCCTTTCTTTCCAAGCACTGCGAGACCTGAATTATCAAAGAAAACAATCATAGGATGACAATCTAATCATCACTAAGACCCAAAAAAATCAAAACCAGAGCAGATCTTTGAGCCTTAGTGGGTAGTCGATATCAAAATATGTTGCTTGTTAGTGAAAGGTCGTGCAAAGGGGTTGATTACAGAGGAGTAGAGAAATAAGTTACAGAAGTATATGATAACGGAAATTTCAACAGATACAGAGAGACGAAACTATGACGAATTACTTTTAATTAACAATAAGTATGACAGAGTAGATAGAGAGGGAGAAGACGTTGATGTTCAGGAGATGATGGCTCACCTTTCTATATGTAGATAAAAAGTAGATTCTTACATTAACATTGACCATAAGCAGGTCCACCCACATCAGCTCTTCTCCACGCCTAGGATTCCTCGCCTCCTAGAACCGCAGCAGGTGAGCTTCGACGGTGGAAGTGCACCGGCCGGACTTCAAGTCAGAGAAGAAACCTCTAGAGGAAGCCATTAGAGAGAATTTGAGTAGAATTGGAAAGTGTGTGTGAATGATATTCAAGGCAAGCAAGAGGACGTATATATACCCGTGGTTTGACCGACTCAAAGGATAAGAAGAGCGTGGTTGAAGATCGTGGTGAAGGTATTAATGTGATCATTAATGCTTCTGAGACTGTTTCTGGTGGAGGATCGTCTGCGCTGCAGAAATCTGGATCGTCACATTGAACGCGAGAAAGAACCCTGATTTCAGAAAGCGGAGAGAGACGACACGACCTAAATGCTAACACCCGGACAAAGCAATTAAAACGCACCGTATCTGATAGCTTTGCCATGTGGCAGAACATGGAGAATTAATTATCTGACGTGGATGAGCTAGAAGGACTAAAAGTCTCCTTTATATAAATAGATAGACGTTGTTTGTCAGTTTAGTTTCTGCTGAAAAACCCTTTACTTTTTTATTTTTATTTTTATTTTACCATATTATTATTTTGTAATGTAATCCTGTATATACTTAATCACAAGTCACTTCACCAATCAAATCTTGACACATGGAATATATTTACAATAAAAAACTAATTAAAATACTAAGAAAATATTTCTGACTACAATTTTTCAAATGTTTTAATAACTAAATTCCTAAATTTTCTCTGTTCAAAAAGATAATCAAAACCACGATCAAAAGTAGTTATCAGATTTAAAACTGTTTTATCTACTATAAGTTTCCATATAATATTTTTTTCCTTTATTTGATCTCTTTCTCTTCTACATTATCTCCTTCTTCTTCCATCGCTTCATTTTTTATCACCATGCATGTTTAAAACGATAAACTTAAAACTACAGAAGAAGAAAGGAATATAAACATAGAAAAGGACGCTTGGAGTGAAAAAACAGCCAAGGTAAAAGAGAAGATAGGAGAAGATAGCAAAATAATTTTATATTAGCCACTTTATATTCTTAGTTTTTGGGACTGAAATTTTTGCTGATGCAGAATAAAATCCATAGAGTTTTTAATGATTACCATTAATTTAGAGTCAGTGTCCTATTATCAAACGACATCATCCTCTTCTTTTTGTTTTTGATATTTCAGGTTAGAAGTAGTCCTTAAGTGTTTTCAAAACTTAACTTTTCAATAAAAGAGTTTCTCAAAAAAAAAAATATTTTCAATAAAAGTAGTCGGAAAAAATATATTTTCAATAAAAGAGTAGTAAATCAAAGCTTTATCTAATTTTTTTTAAATGGATTTTTTTTTGGACAAAAATATATTATTTTGTTAACTAAGATTATTTGATTCATATAGCTTATTGAGAAATTGAAGAATACAAATCTGAGGTGGGCTTCGGGAAATGAAGGTTTACAAATCCAAGTTAGTGAAACTAAAAAGAGCCAAGTTCTTCAGTGTTCAAATTTTAATTTGCACATATTAAAATTCTTTTATATGAAAAAAATATTTTTTAACCTATTAATTTTCTTTTGTACAGAAATGATCAAAAAGGAAAAATGTATACTCAAAATATATCGATAATGTAGTCGCAATGAACTAATGGTTTTCAGTTTGCTGGGACGTGTTAGTTAGTTGTGGTGGTGATAATTAAAAAATAAAGTAGTATTAACCTCTTTTATTATGAATTATAATTTTTTATCTACTCTATTAAAATAGAGTCACTATTTTTATCTACTACAAAGAAGTCAAATAGGACCATTTCATTAATTACTTAGTATGACATATTAAATTATTTAGGTTAATCAATCAAATATATATCTTATATGCTGAAAATAATAGATTTACATTTTACTTTTAGTTATAACAGAATCGGTAGAGAGAAAATCTAACAAAATCTTACTAAAAATTTAAATATTTTTTTTTTATTAAATAACATAATAATGAATTTCGTAATTAATAATATCATAATATTATACATTAATATTAATTAAAATTTCACTATAATAACAAAAAAAAGAATCCTATACTATTTTATAAATTTCATATTATAGTCTATGTTATATTAAAAAGGATTTTTACTATGAATAAAATAAAATAAATAAAGTTGGTAAATGAAACTTTATTTTAAAATTTATTTCACTTAAATAAAAAAAATCATTCACCATTAAAAGGATTAACATCATAAATTATGTATATTTTTCTACAAAAATGTTAGCATAATGTTAAATTTTTACTATATCTTATTTTTTACTTAATTTAAAACTCACAAAAACATATTATCTAAAATGATTATATAAGAATATAATAATATATAACTAACTTTTAGTTCATGTGTTATTTAAAAAAGATAGGATGTCAGAAAGTTTTACTAATTCAGAAGATATCAGGGAAATATTTTTAACTGAAAATTTAATATTTTTATTATAAAATAATATGTTGAGAAAATATATAAAAATACTTTATATTAATAATGTTGAATAACAAAGTAAAAAATTAAAGAAAATTATATATTAATAATGTTGAATAAAAACCTACACCAATTAGATTATAAATTACACAATATATAACATAAAAATATAAATTATATAGTTAAAATATTTACATTAATATTAAATAAATTTTTAAAAATGAAAAATATACCCGCACGAACGTGCGGGTAAAAACTCTAGTATATATTATATTTTGATATAAACTAATGTTCGTAGAACGAGAAATATACTAGTATATTCTAAATCATTATCAATAAAACCAAGTGTTAAAAAGCATGTAACATTTATCTATACTATTAAATCGCAAGGCCTTTTTTTTTAAAGTGCTCTTCTGTTTTGAAAATATTTACAAGTTTCCATCACTGAATCATTTTTAAGCTATGGTTTTATGAAATGTTTTATTTGTTTATTCAAAAATCGCCACTTAACCATCTCCTAATAATGGCGAACCTAAAGGCGACGGCGACTTCCAGATCGAAACTTCCATTGAGGTTTTGATTTTCCATTGATTTTCTTGTTCCTTGACAACAGATCATCTCCTCACTGAAGAAGGCCCCTGCGTTTCGTTCCCATCCTCGACAGAGAATACATCAGTGTTGGTTTGTTAAACACGCTACCTCTGCTCCTGATCTTATGTCGGGGGCTTTGGTGATGATGTTGATGTTGCTGTCGATCCGCAAAAATCGTCGCTTTGTGTGTTAATTAACAACGCTCACAATCTTTTTCTTCGATCACAATCTACGACGATCAGTCTTCGCTTTGTGTGATCATTACACCCTTTGGTGTTAGATCAGACGTTCTGCTTACACGGTTCACTCTCACGTAATCAAGCAATCAAATACTTTCGATCCTCAGTGGCTGGACCCTTTGATTCTCCACGGAATCTGGTGTTTTCAACCCTCACGTACTCTGTTTTTTTAACGTACTCTGTTTTTTTGAACGTAAAATAGAGAGTAACAGAGGACTCTTTTGGTCCTTATACGTGCGATGAGGTCTGTTGGTGGTGGCAACTCGGCTGATGTAAAAGGCAAGGGAATCATGATCGACGATGAGGAGGAGCCCTTTAAGCTTATTGATAATGAAGACTCTCATGTGGTGAATGAATTTAAACTTTCATTAATTGGGAAGATCATGAACCCAAGGAAACAAAATGTTGAACGCTTAATCAATTACATGCTGGGGAAGTGGGGTATGCAAGATCGGATTACGACGAACGATTTGGGAAATGGAAAATTTTTGCTAAATTTTACTTTGGAAGAGGATATCAAGGAAGTATTTCGTCAGGGTCCTTTCCACTTTAATTTCTGTATGTTCGTGCTTGTGAGGTGGGAGCCTATTGTTCACGATGATACCTTTTTGGGTGACCATAACGGGAGTGCCTTTGCACTTGTGGACCATTAAGAATCTCCGAGGCCTTGGGAACACTTTGGGGTGTGTAGATACACTAGAACTTGAGGAGGGGATAATGCTAATTGATATAGATACATGCAAGCCCTTGAAGTTCACGAGAATGGCCACGAACTCCGATGGTGATGCAGTCACAATCAAGATTGAACATGATCTCCTTTTAAAAAACTGTACTACTTGTGGTTTTTAACTCATGAGAAGGAACAATGTCCCTTGAAACCATTGCAAAATAATGTGAGGTCTAATGCTTTTGTTCATGCTGTGGTACCTAAAGAGGAGGGAGGACAACATGGTGTTCGTCGAGGACAAGATTTGCGGATGACCCTTTCTGGTACCACTCACAATGGAAGCTCCGCCTTTCAACATAACCATCGGGCACTGAATGTAAAGGCTCACAAAGCAAATGCTCCCACACGCCATAACGTCACAGAAAATCAATGGGTTAATGCTGAGTCTTATGCTCACAATGGCCTTGGTATAGCATCCCGTGATCACTCTGAATATCGGCGACCTGAAACTCAACACAATCAACAACAGGATAGAGTGATGCGATGACAGAATGAAAAGCTAACGACAAGTCATCATAAAGCTCCTTACGATAGGAAGACGGATCATCACTAGAGGGCGAAGTATATTCCTCCCAAATATCGTCAGCAGGAGCCTGATGCTCGTGATGGTGAGACTCATGGTAACAATGCTCGTGGTGCTAGGAGACATTAAGGCGGCAAAGTTCAGGTCTTTGGGGCTCCTACTGAACTTTATAACCGGAGGGATAAAGTCGAATGGCGAGAAAAGAACAGAGATAAGGAAAATTCTCAAGGTCAGGATCGGTTAGTGGTAAGGGATGATAATGCTGCAGGGTCTCGAAATGGTAGGAACATGTCCTTTGATAGGAATTCTCGTGGACAGTATCAGCCTGATGATAGCAGGAGTTCTCATTCATCTAGCAATGAGATAAGGATTCGCCGGGGGCCTCGAGGTGATCAGACTACAATTCTGGTTGGGAATTCTCGAGGTGATCGAGGTAATGAGGCGAACTCCAGCGAACGCCAGCTTGGTCCATATGACCAGCATAAGGCGAGGGTGGTTGGTGTTAATGAAAGGCATCCTAGGGAGGTTGATTCTGAAGATTCACCTAGGATCCTGGAGGTTCCACAGCGGAAAAGATTAGCCAGCAAGATCACTTCTCCAACCATGCAAGACAATGTGACGCTGCGTGAACGAAGTGTGATGCGCTCCTTGACGTATCCCATGGATCGCACTGAGCCTGAGAATGATGATCCAGAAGTTATTGCGGCTTTGACAGATATGGAGGTCCCAGCAAACAAAGACGCGGAAGGAATGGATGAGGAGGATGATTTATTTGATGAGGAGCTCATGGAGTTGGAAGCACCCATGGACAGGCATATCCCACGACAAAAGGAGGCTGCTAGACACTCAAGAAGTGTCAAGGGATCAAAGAGTGGGAACAGGAAAACCCCCAAGAAAAAAGATGTTCTACGCCGCGGATCCCCACGGGTGAGAGTCCTAAGCTCTACAACCCACAAGCAAACTGGCGACAAAGGCACCACACGAAGTTCCAGCCATAGAGCTCGAATGGATCGTACCAAGCTTCACAAAGACAGTGGTTCGATGGGGTCCAAAAACCCATCCCACTTTCATCCATGAAGACACTCAGTTGGAACTGTCGAGGAATTGGGAGTGACCTCACAGTTCGACGCCTTACGGAGATGTGTCAGAAGCATCGCCCACGACTAGTGTTCCTTTCTGAAACAAAGAACAGGAGGCTGCTGTTGCAAGACATTCAGGCCGACTTAGGATTTGATCGTTTGTTTACCGTTGAGCCACTTGGTCTCAGCGGTGGTTTAGTTTTATTTTTTTATGGATGATTTTCAAGTTAAGATTTTATTTTCGAATAACAGTATGATTGGCATTGAGGCAGTCATTGATGGAATAAAAGTCTATATGACATTTGTTTATGAGGATCCTGTAGTAGAAAGAAGAGACCTAGTTTGGGAATGTCTTACACGTTTCTCAACAACACGAAATGGACCTTGGTTTATGATTGGTGATTTTAACGAAATAACTTGTCATGAGGAGAAGGAAGGGGGCAGGCAACGCACTGATAGTTCTTTCTTGCCTTTTAAACAGTGACTGTGGTATGCTGGAACCTTTTACAGGGAACATGTTCTCCTGGGTAGGAAGAAGAGCAGGAAATGCCACCCATAGATGTCGACTTGATAGGGCTGTGGGTAATGAGAACTGGCTTGAGAAGTTTCCTCATTCCAAAGTGCAGTACCTGAGGCTTTGGGGTTCGGATCATCGTCCAATCCTAGCAGATATTCTTAAAAAAAAGCCACGAAAGTCAAAAAACTTTAAATTTGATAAGAGATGGCTTCAGAATGAGGAACTCAGACATATTATACTTGAAGGATGGAAATCACCAGACCTACCTCCAGATGCTAGTATTATGGAACATATTGCAAGCTGTAGGCGAGCGTTATGTGATTGGAAAAGGCAGCACAATCTGAATTCAGAGAAAAGTGTGGAGGAGCTAAAGAAAAAGGTGGACCGATTATCCTCCAACGATGATGCCACTATAGAGGAGATCGCATCGGCTTTAAAAGAATTTTCTGACGTCCTTAAGGCGGAGGAATTGTTCTGGAAGCAGAAGTGCAGGGTTTTCTGGTTAAGGGAGGGGGATCGAAACACTAAATTTTTCCACGCCCTCACGAAGCAGCAAAGAGGGAAGAACAGGATAACCCAGCTACTGGATGCAGATAGGAATGTTGTGGAGGATGAGGAAGGCCTGGTAGCCATTGCTACTAGCTATTTTCGGCAAATTTTCCAATCATCAAACCTGCGGAGATAGAGGATGCACTTTCAGAAGTTACCACTACAATTACACCCGAAGATAATGAGGGCTTAACAGCTCCGGTTTCAGAGTGGGAAGTTAAGTTAGATTTTTTTGCTATGCACCCAGAGAAAGCCCCATGACTTGATGGGATGACAACGTTGTTTTATCAATTTTTTTGGGATATCGTTAAGGATGATGTAACTCTTATGGTTAATCAATTTCTATTTCAAGGAACTATACCGTCTGGTATAAATGATACTAATATATGCCTTATCCCAAAAGTTGGCAAATCAAACCAGATGAGCCAGCTACGACCCATTAGTCTTTGTAATGTTTGTTACAAGATTATTTTCAAGGTCTTATGCCAAAGATTGAAAAAGGTCCTCCCAGATAGGATTTCAGAAATCAAGTCAGCCTTTGTTGCTGGGAGACAGATATCAGACAACATAATGATAGCCCAGGAATTGTTCCATGCTTTACGAACGAAACCAAGTGGACGCAATAAGAGGATGACCATCAAAACAGACATGAGTAAGGCATATGATCGAATGGAATGGTCTTTCATTGAGTACCTGGATTATGCGATGTGTAACATCAGTAAAGTACAAGGTCCTTATGAACGAATAGCCAAGAGGGAATATTGTCCCAGAGAGAGGTTTACGACATGGAGATCCTTTGTCCCCTTTCATTTTTATTCTATGGACGGAAGCGCTCGTTAGCCTTCTTAATCACGCAGAGAATCAGGGAAAGATAACAGGGATGCGCATCACGCGTGCATGTCCATCGGTATCCCACCTACTCTTTGCTGATGATATCCTTTTCTTTTGTAAGGCGGATCCCCGTGAATGCGAAGAAGTAATGAAAGTGGTTAGGAAATATGGAAAAGCCTCTGGACAGTGCATTAATTTTGACAAGTCAGGATGATCCATGAGTTTAACCTGGCGCTACTAGCTAAGCAGTTGTGGAGATTGGCCCAAAATCCAGATTCCTTGGTAGCTCGGGTTATGAGAGGTCGGTATTATCGACTAAGTTCGCCTTTGCGAAATCTCACTGTTAGTAGCCCATCACATGTGTGGACAAGCATCTCAGCTGCACGAGAATTGTTGCTGCTGGGGGTTAGACATTCAGGTTATGAAGTGAATGTATGGGAGGACCCTTGGATTCCCACAATCCCAGCGAGGCCAGCGCATGCATCTGCTCCGGTCCCGCAACCAAACATGAGAGTGAGTGATCTTATCAATCAAAAAACAAAGTCTTGGGATCTGGATCGGTTGGCAAATTATGTTGACGCTGCTGACATACCTCTCATAAGGAGTATGGCTATTAGTTCAACACATCGCAGAGACACGCTTTGCTGGAGTTACACAAAGAGTGGGCAGTACACAGTCAAGTCTGGCTATTGGGTTGCTCGAAATATATTAATGAAGGAGGAGGAGAATATGGTGGGTGAACCTAGCATTACAAGACTCCAAGCACAGGTCTGGAAGGTTAAAGCACCCCCAAAGATGTGCCATCTTATGTGGCAGATTATAACTGGGCATGTGGCTGTTACGAGTGCGCTGAATCATAGACACATGAGATGCGATAACTTTTGCCCACGATGCGGTGAACCGGATGAAATAATTGCACATGCAATCTTTCAGTGCCCACCGGCATTACAGGTGTGGGCCTTAGCATCTATACCCACCAGCTCAACTTTATTCCCTTTGGAGAGCACATATGCGAATATGGATTATCTATTCTAGAGGAAGAAGGCCATAAGTGGGCCAGAATTAGACAGGGATCCTTATCCTTGGCTAATATGGTACATTTGGAAGGCTCGAAACGATAAGTTGTTCAGGGGAATTGATAGAGACCCTCTGGAACTGGCCCGGTACGCGGATAGTGAGTGTTTTGCCTGGTTCCAAGCCAATGAGCAGGAAATTGTGATAACACAAGAGAGCAGAGATACTGAACGCCAGGTCATAAGCCTACGAGATATTTGCATGATAGACGGTTCTTGGACCTCTATAGATCATTTCTCCGGTTGTGGCTGGGATTGGAAGGATAGCATGGGAAATAGTCAGTTGATGGGGGTGCGTAATGTTAGTAGGGTGGAGTCGGCTTTGCATTCAGAGCTGGAAGCACTGCGGTGGGCAATGGAGAATATGCTTCAACATTCGCCATGTCAGAGCTTTGAGACGGATTGCAAGGAATTGATAGCAATGCTCACGAACCCCCATGGATGGCCAAGATTCTCGATGGAACTGGAGAGGATCTCGACGTTGAGGATTTGTTTCCCAGACTTCAAGATCACTTATGTACCTAGGTCTCAAAATGTTGTGTCTGATCATTTAGCTAAGACTGCCCGATCCTTCTATCGTGATCTCATGTATGTTGGTTGTTCTATTCCGGTCTGGATTCCCAGACCACCTCAGACTTGAGTAATAAATCAGCCTTTCGTTGTCAAAAACAAAAAAAAACCACCTCCTAATTTTGTGAAACCTTTTCCACTTCTTTAGTTAATTTACTATGGATAAATATACTTATAATATCTATCTATACTATTAAATCAGAATCCCTAATAGAATTTACCCCTAATTTTTTAAGTTAATTACAATCTTCTGCCATTACCTAATTTTTTTTTAAATACATGTCGACCCTAATTTTTGACCAATCAGAACTCTCTCATTATTTAGACCTAACAATAACGTATGGAACCTATTTAAAGCGAACCAAATTCGGCCAGTTTCGAGTAAGGCTCTGCCTTTTTAAAGTCAGATGCTCAGCCTATCGAAATCATCGCTATTATTAAACCTAAACCCTGAAATAAAAAATGTTTATGGATTAAAACTCTAAAAAAATGTATACTTCATAGAAATATAAATAAACGTTCAAATGCTTATTTTTAGTTCATTCCACATATCCTATACGTTATTTAAACTTTTTTTTTATATGAAAATGTAATGTATAGTTGATAAATCTTAATCAAGAAAAACTAAAAATTGAATTTGAACCAAAAGTATTACAGTAAATATAAATAAAATTCTTAAAATATTTTAAAAAATCTATTTATCCTTTAAACAACCAGTAATTTATATATAGCTTGGATACCAAATATATTTGAAGTATATTCTTTAACTTATTCCATAGTTTTTCAATTTAAAAAATCGTTACGTACTCCTAGATTTTGGCGAGTATTCATAAATTTTTTGCTATTTGATACCTATAATAAATGTAAAAAAATATAAAAAAGGAGTAATATACGATTTAACTATAATCAAGGTTCAAAAGATTAAATCTAATCATATTACGTGCCCAACACACACAAAATATCTTGGGTTTCAAATTGGTAACTGAATTTTCCCAATATTAAGTAGAAGATCACGTGAGATTTAAAGTATGCCACAAGTTTTTCCTATCGCCTCTTCGTAATATAAATAACAACGCATCTTCCTAATCAAACTCACACCGTCAAACAAACAAATGACTCTTAAAATGCAAATCAAAACATGTGCTTCTAATGAAAAAGTCACCGCCATTAAAGACTCGATGCCATGTAAAAACACTTGGTCTGTCCATGTGAAGGTTCTACACTCTTAAAACAAAACATTCAACTTCAAAGGAAACCATGGTATTCATCTTTGCGGATGAGAACGTAAGCAACCATAACTTTCTACTTATGTTTTTCAATTATGTTTTCTTTGTCTTTTATATCTTATTTAAACTTGCGAATAATGATATATATATTTTCAATGTAATTGTAACATCTATAAGGGGCAAAAAGTTCATGAAACATGTAAAAAAACATACATTGAAAGTAAAGGAATGCTTCTTCTGTTTGGAGTATGGTGCAACATCTGGAACTTCAAAATTAATCTGCAGGAGGAGTTTATCGATCAACAAGCTATACCTAAAAGTTGATTTTTAATCAAAATAAAGTCACTCGATCCAGTCACATGAATGATGAGTTGTATCTTAATCTGCCGACTTTTAAATGTTTTTTTTTTACTAGAACACTTGCTGAAAATCTCATAACTGCTAAATAGAAAGTTGTAGTGGTTACAAAATATATATCCTTGCTATCAATACGAACCTTTAAAATGTTTGTCCATGGCAGATGTGCTGGGCCAGGTTTTGGATTGTGTTGGGTTGAAACCATTGTACTTGGGGGAAGCAACGTAAAAACTGAAATTCATCGTAAGCGACATCAAGTAAGTTTAGTGTCATTTTAACAAAAATAATTCCTTACACTTAAATGACATTACAACTAACCTGTTCTTGACTTGTGCCATAGTGATTTGCGTTTTTAAAGTAAAATAAATAGTCAATACAATACAGATTCTCAATTACATACCTTTTAGGTTTTGGAACGTCATTTGGCTTTTTTTTCCCAATACTTTCTCAAGAGAATTTGATATCTACCCCATGCGGGTGTTTAATTTAACTTATCTTCAACGTAAACTCATAAACCGTTGATTTTATAAAACAATATTTTAAATATTTTTTATGTTTTGTAATTTATATATAGAGTAAAATATATTACTATTTAATATATATATTTAATAATAATTTTTTAATTGTACATAATATTATATTTTAAAATTTATAATTTGATGCGGTTTCTTGTAATTGTGTTTCATATATTAACCTGCTATTTGTTTGTTAAATTATTTTAAAATGAAACAACATACTAAAATTTTTAATTGTTTGCATTAGTTTTCTAAAAATAATTATTTGTTTTATGATGTTTTATTTTTTTGAAAATTGCACTCTCGAAATTTTTATATTTTACTAAACTAAATAAGGTAATAATGTATTTAGAAGTTGTTTTATATACTAAATCCTATATATTTCAGTTTGTGTTTTTAATAATAAACAACAACCATTGTAATTAATAACAACCATTGTAGTTAATTAATTTAAATTTATTTTAAATGCAGTGGTAGAATCTGTAAAGAAAGAAAATACAAAAGGAAAATATAGTTTTTTGTAAATGCAATGGCTAAATGTGTATATAAAAGAAAGTATTTAATATGTTATCCATGTTTCCAAACAGTTTTTGTTTATTCTGCTATCTATGATTTCAAACAGTACCAAAAGATACTTCAATTTTATTTAATATAGAAAAATAATTCTAAGAATACTTGAGGAAATACTTACATTAATTCATCGGGTTTGAACCAAATTAAAGGAGCTACATGTCCTCACCCCTAAAAACATCTGTTTAAATAATTTTATGTAACTGTAAAAATTAAATATTTTGCCCCTTTAAGCAATTAGAACATTTATTACTTGTAGAGCTAATTCTATTTAAATAAATATTTCATCATCTAAAAATAAGTATTAAAATAAATTTTATACATCATTATATATTAAAATAATCTATACTATTAAAAAAATACTTTGAGTATCTTTATGTTTTACAAATATTTACAAAATCATATTCCTTAAAAACGATCTATTTCCGTTTCTATTATAAACTAATAGATAAATTAATATTTTTATTAACAAAAGACAATCCCGTGCTTCCAAAGCGGGGTCTAATAATCAATACTTTTAAAATACAAGGTCTTTTTTTAAATGTCCTTTTATTTCAATAATATTTACAAGATTCTGCCATTGAAATATTTTTAAGCTATGATTTTATTAAATCTGTTTTGAGTAAAGAAGAGAAGACAAGAGAAAAGAGGAATTGGTGTGTCTTATTCCATGAATAATGAACTCCTTATATTGGGATACAAGATGAGTGTTTAGCTTGGAGAAGAAGTACAAGTAAATCTTAGTGAACAAGACTTTCCATAATCGATATCACATTAACTACAACACTTCCCCTTGATATCTATTATGCACGTAAGATGTTGCCTCGTTAAAAACCTTACTAGAAAAACCTAATAAGAAAAACCTAATAAAAAAAACCATAGCTAAGGGAAAAAGAGTGCAGCGCGCAGTAACTTCCCCTAATGTGTACATACGTCAAGATCCTTGAGCCGATGTAATCTAATAAGATAAACCAACTTCTTGAAAGTAGCAGTGGGCAGAGCCTTGGTGAATAAGTCAGCCAAATTGTCACTTGAACGAACTTGAACGACACGAACATCGCCATTCTTCTGCAGATCATGGATGAAAAAGTACTTCGGTAGAATATGTTTTGTTCTGTCTCCTTTGATGTATCCATCTTTGAGTTGTGCGATACATGAAGCGTTGTCCTCATACATGATTGTTGCAGCTTCTTTTCCTGTAGATAGACCACAATCTTCTCGTATATGTTGAATGACAGATCTTAACCATACACACTCCCGGCTAGCTTCATGAATGGCTAAAATCTCTGCGTGGTTGGAAGAAGTAGCTGCAATGGTTTACTTCATCGAACGCCAAGAGATAGCAGTTCCACCACAAGTAAACACATATCCTGTCTGTGATCTAGCATTGTGGGGATCAGACATGTACCCAGCATCTGCATAACCAATCAAAACTTTTGTGGATGGGTTAGGAAAGAATATACCCATGTCTTTCGTACCTTGGAGGTAACGAAGTATATGTTTTATCCCATTCCAATGCCTACGAGTCGGTGATAAGAGGTTTTATATGCCTCTAAGAGCAAATCGATTGTAGTATTTTAAATTGTCGAACCACAGGGAACTAGTGATCTAAGCACTAAGAATAGACAAATTGTCCTAATCTAAGCAAATAGAGAGTTCGATTTGTAACAAGCTAAGGTTCCCAGAAATATAAACAAGGTGATCTCAAATCCAATCTAGAAACAATCACAAGAACTACTTTTAATCAAATGATAAGGTAGAATCCATGGGATTAAGGTAATTGATCTAAGCAATTAGTTTCCAAGTGAAGGTGCAAGCTTCAAGAAATCACAAGTCTCTATAGGTCTAGACACTTCAATAGACAAACTCTTTCTCAAGATGGATGCCCTTTTGCTTTCAAGCTTTAGGCATCAAATCTCTTTGGCCTAAATCAATCAAACAAACATTATGATTTAGTCTACTAACCATCTAAGCTTTCTTTACATCAAATCTCTTTGGTTAAGTAAGTTTAGAGCAATACTAAGTTCATTCAAGCATTTTAACAAACACCTTCCGGGCATAAAATAGCTTAAGATCTAGATGAGAGTGATCAAGTCTAATCTAGCATTAAAAACACTTAGTAAGCATAGAAACAAGTAGATCTAACAATAAAACACCTTAACCCTTCACTAATTATCCTAAATCTACCTAACCCATGGATTCAATAATTGTCTACTCAAAAATCTCCATGATAAACCTTAAACCCATATGAGATTCAAGGTTAATCATGTTAATGAGAATGAGAAACAAGATATAATATGAAGTACGTCCTTCAAATGATACAAAGATTCAAGCTTTTACAATCAAATACAAAGTTCTAGAGAGAAAATGAGATCCTCTAGGGTTTTTGAGGTCTAAAACTATATATAGGAGGTCCAAATTCGTCATGGTTCAGTTGAATTAAACCGGGTCAAAACCGGACTAAACCGGTCAACATCTCACAATCACGTGTGTCTTCTTCCCAGCGGTCGCTTCCTCCCGCTTCACTAAGCCGCTGTAAGGTTCGCTTCTTGCCGAGCGATGACTCAAACCCGCAACAACAAGCCGCTTTGGACTACCCTCCATTTCCAGCGGTGCACCGTCCCCGCAACAACAAGTCGCTGTGACTCTACACTGGAGATGCAGAGATCGACGGTTCTCGTCGTCAACAAACCGGAGCTCGCTCCTCGGCTTGTCTTCACCGCGAAATCTCAGGTCAAGGCTTCGTCTGGTGTCTTCAGTTCATCCAGCCGTGGTAGCCACTTCCGTGTCCTTCTTCCTCCGTCGAAGCTCTCTACCGTAGCCCACAGCCGTGACACCTCCATCTCTTCTCCATGGCGTCAAGTTCTAAGATCGTGGCCGAGCTCCTCCGTGGATCTCCGACTCTCCTCTCTCGTGTTCTGGTTTGAGCTCGTGGTCGTGCTTTGCCTTCGCCGTCATCAGAATCAGCCTTGAAATCCGGCAAAGGGAAGCGTCGAGAAACGTCAATGGCCACTTCTCTCTTTTTTGCAAATCTGGTCCTTCAAGTTTTAATTGCTTTCAATTCGGACCCATACTTTAGAATTTGCAGATATTTCCTCGCGAATCAAGCCCAAAGTTCTAATCTTGCAATTTAACCCAGACGAAAATTACAAAATTGCAACCTTGGTCCCTGGCCTCTTCTTAACATCATGATTGACCCAAAACTTCTATAATGCTGCATATTATCCTTGAATTCAGGCTCAAACTTTAAGAACGTGCATCCAAACCCCTAATGCATACAAATGAACAAGTATATGCAATCTAAACACCTATATGCAACTCAAAACACTAATATTATTAAGAAAAAGATGTTAAAAACTATTAAAAACACTACATATCAGTTGGGCATGAACTAAACCTTTCCAATAGATTTACTGCAAATGATATATCCGGTCTTGTATGACTGGCAAGGTACATTAATGCCCCTATTGCACTTATGTATGGTACATCAGGACCAAGAACTTCTTCATTCTTCTCTTTAGGGCGGAAGGGATCTTTATTCACATCAAGTGATCTCACAACCATGGGGCTACTCAAAGGATGGGCTTGATCCATAGAAAATCGTTTAGCCATTTTTCAGTGTAAGTTTCTTGATGCACTAAGATTTCATTTTTGAGGTGCTCAATTTGTAGTCTCAAACAAAACTTTGTTTTTCCGAGATCTTTCATCTCAAATTCTTTCTTCAAGTATTCCATGGTAAGTGAAATCTCTTCAGGAGTTCCAATGATGTTTAAATCATCAACATACACTGCAATTATAACATATCCTTTCTCAAATCTCTTTATAAATATGCATGGACTGATATGATCGTTTTTTATAACCTTCTTTCAACAAGTACTCATTTAGGCGATTATACCACATACGTCCTGATTGTTTCAATCCATAAAGAGATCGATTTAACTTTATGCAATAATTTTCTCGAGGATTAGAATTTGCTGCTCCTGGTAGTTTAAATCCTTCTGGAACTTTCATGTAAATATCAATTTTCAGTGGGCCATATAAGTAAGCTGTGATTACATCCATTAAACGTAAATCAAGTCCTTTTATCGCCAGACTAATAGATACCTGAATGTAGTAGCATCCACCACAGGAGAGTATGTCTCTTCATAATCAATTCCGGGTATTTGTGAAAACCCTTGTGCAACTAAACGTGCTTTGTATCTTCCAATCTCACCATTTTCATTTCTTTTTTCGCACAAAAACCCATTTATATCCCACTGGTTTTACACCTTTAGGTGTACGGACTACATGTCCAAATACAACTCTCTTCGCAAGAGATTTTAATTCAGCATCTATTGCTTCTTTCCATTTTGGCCAATCACTTCTTCGTGTACACTCTTCAACAGATTTTGGTTCATGATCTTCATCCATAAGATCAACTGCTAAATTGTATGAAAATATATCATCGACGTCGATTTGCTTTCGATTCCATTTTATCCCAGACATGACATAGTTAGTTGAGATCTCTTCACTATCAGGTACCTGAATTTCTTCTTGCGTCATGTTCTCTTCTAGAGATTTTTCATCTGTAGCTACTACCTCGGTTTCACTATTGCCAATATCTGCTCCTTATCTTTTTTGAGGATTTTTGTCTTTGGAACCGACAGGTCTATCACACTTCAGACGTGTTTTAGACTCGTTAGCCGGTTGATTTTGTCCTTCTTGGACATTCATTCTAACTGGAGCATTTATAGCTAAGATATGTGACTTGGTCACTCTTTTTGGATCGATAAATGCATCTGGCAACTGATTTGCTAAGCTTTGTCAATGAATTATCTTTTGGACTTCTAAGTCACATTCTTTAGTTCGAGGATCAAGATAAGATAAGGATAATTAATTCCAGTTAATATCTTTTCCCAACTGTTTATTCTCTTCCCCTAATGGTGGGAAAACAGACTCATTAAAATGATAGTCTGCAAATCGGGCCTTAAATAAATCCCTTGTGGATGGCTCTAAATAATTGATAATTGATGGAGAATCATATCCAACATATATTCTCAACCTCCTCTGAGGTCCCATTTTAGATCGCTGTGGTGGAGCAATTGGAACATATACTGCACATCCAAATATCTTAAGATGGGAAATATTTGGCTCTTGACCCATAAGCAATTGTGATGCGGAGAATTGATGATTACTTGTTGGCCTTATGCGGATCAATGCTGCTGCATGTAATATAGCATGCCCCATGCACAGACTGGGAGTTCTGATTTTATAAGTAATGGTCTAGCAATCAGCTGAAGACGTTTAATTAGCGTTTCAGCTAAACCATTTTGTGTGTGAACATGTGTTATAGGATGTTCAACACTTATTCCAATAGATATGTAGTAATCATTAAAAGCCTGAGACATAAATTCACCAGCATTGTCTAGGCGAATAGGTTTTAGCAGAAAGTCTGGAAAATGTGCTCGTAATTTGATCAGTTGAGCAAGTAGTCTTGCAAACGCTAGGTTTCGAGTTGATAGTAAGGAAACATGTGACCATCTTGTTGATACGTCAATAAGGACCATAAAATATCGAAAGGTTCCACATGGTGGGTGAATCGGCCCACAAATGTCTCCTTGAATACGTTCCAGAAAATTGATTGATTCATAAATTATCTTGGCTGGTGAAGGTCTTATGATCAATTTTCCTTGTGAACAAGCAGCACCTGAATAATCATTAGGAAGCATCTTATGGTTCTTCAGTGGGTGCCCACATGAGTTTTTGATTATCTTTCGCATCATTGTTGAACCAGGATGTCCTAACCGATCATGCCAAACAATAATATTTTCATTAAACTTCTGGTTACTATGGCATTTGCCTCAATTGTATTAATCTTAGTGTAATACAATCCAGTGGAGAATGCTGGTAGTCTTTCTACTACTTTCTTAGAGCCATGAAAAGTACTTGTGATATGAAGGAATTCAATATTTCCTTCATTCATGTTCTTAATATGTTATCCATTTTTGTGAATATCTTTAAAGCTCAATAATTTTCTTTGAGACTTAGGGGAATACAATGCATCAACAATTTCGAGTTGTGCGATCCCCACTTGCTCTTCCAAAGCCTTCAATTATCTTTGCACTTCCTGTTATAGTGCTCACACTTGCTTCTCTATTTATCAAATGAGAGAAATATTTCTTATTTTTCAGAATTGTGTGACTAATTGCACTGTCTGCAAAGCATAAATCTCCACCATCCATTTCTATTCAAATAAATAAATAGAATAAATTATAATCCCATCTAAAAATAATAAAATAGATTAAATTCATTAAAGCAAAAGAAACACCACCATAATAAATAAAAACCAAAAACCAATAACTAAAAACCAATAAATAAATAAAAACAAAGCATTTCTTAAATATTGCTCAATCAGTTTTTCTCTTCGTCAATGAGAAAATCGGAAAGGTCAAGGTGAGTGGCATCACCAATATCAAAGTCACCTTCTCCACCTTCATACACCATATTTGTTTCCACATTCTTTCCCTTTTGTTTCACTGATTGTTGATATAGTTCAACAAGATGCTTTGGTGTACGACATGTACGAAGCCAGTGGTCTTTACTTCCACATCTGGAACATTCATTGGTTTGTTTGTGACCATCTTTCTTTTCCCACTTCTGGTGAGAGTTAGAGTTCTTAAAAGAATCTCCTCGGCCTTGAATTTGACCATATCCACGACCACGTGTATATCCATGACCATGTCCACGACCACGACCGCGACCACAAGGTAACCATTTCTGCGATCAGTGTTGTTCTGTTTAGTCACATTTGTTTCAGGGAATGGAGCAGAAGAAATCCTAATTCCCAATTTAAAACCCTTTTTGATTTTGAAGTCAACAAATTGATTTTGATTTTCGAAAACACATCTTGATGTTCCTGTTTCCAATCCAGCATCAACAGATAAAGACACGTCTTGATGTTCCTTTTCGGATGTCTCTGAATATGTCAACAAATTGTTTTTTTTTAATATTTTTTTCATAACTTGTGTCATGTGAATTTCATCTAACTGAATGTGATTTTTTTTTGTAGGTATGGTTTCTTTTTCTGGTATAAGGAAGTATCCTCCTTGTCTGTTCGAGGTTGGCAAAACTCCAATTCAAATTAGGAGCATGAACCATAGTTGTCACTTGGCTAACGTTCATGCGGAGTTGGAAGCTGTTGGCGATGATGTTGTAGGTGAGTTGAGGAAATCAGCTATTGGATTGATTGTGAAGCTGAAAGAGTTGGAGTACACTTGGTCTGCTTCTTGTGTTCACCAATTTCTCGTCAATCAATTGGCCATCAAGAGCAGCCATGAGATGTGGTCCTTGATAGACTGTATGCCGTTGCGGTTCTGTTTGAATGAGTTTGAAGAGATTACGGGGCTAAATTGTGATCCATTCGACATGAATGATGTTTCGATGTGGATCATCAACCATTTTGGCTGGAGATGAATGTTCCCCTTTCGGAAGGACTTACACTGAAAGAGATAGAAGACATTTTTCCTATTTGCAGAAACTGGTCGCGGGAGAAGGGTGTAATGATTGGTTTGATGGGTCTGCTATCTATTGGGATCTTTGGTATTTCAAGATACAGCAGAATCCCTTTGCATTGTGTTAAAAGAGTGGTGGACCCGGATGCTTTCCAGTGTTATCCATGGGGTCGTGTAGAATTTGACAGTCTTGTAACGTCAACTAAAATACTCACATATGAAGGAAAGAAGACTTACACACTTCATGGATGTGTTCATGCACTGTTAGTATGGATTTATGAGTATGTCCCTGGTTTAGAAGAGAAATATGGGAATCAAATAGAAGGAGCGGATGTTCCTCTTCTGTCATGGCGGGAATCTCGCCCTCGTATCAACTTCTCAGATTTCATTGCGCAAAAAAAGAAAAAACATCAGAAGGTATGAATAAAACTTTTAGTTTCTTCTAGATACTTTATGAAAGTTATACTAATCTTCTAAATACAGGTTCGTGTGAGGCATATGGTTGTGAAGTCATATGAAGATATATATCCGAAGTGGGACGATAATAAAGTGTTTATAGATCTGGATAACATGATTCAAGAAAACCTCAGTGGCTAGCTTGATGAAAAAATTTGGGAAGCAAATGGTGATTCCAAGTCCAAAAAGAGAAACATTCATGTGAGCCCACTTGCGGTTCCAGCTACTGATGATGTGAGTCGTTCTACTAAGCGAAAGAAAGACAAAGAACATGTTGATGGATGTCATGCATCAGAGATGGTATGTCCTTGGCAGCAGTTTGAATAATTATCGGAACATGTTATTTCTTTTGTGTCTGAGTTGTGATTTTGGTCTGCGATTTCCTTGTAGGTTTTAGCTCACAACATCGCTATACTTGGGTTGGTTGAGTCGGTTAAGAACCTGACTGGAAAAATAGATGTTAGTGTCGCTGACAAGGTTACTGCAAAACTGGACGCGGCCATACAAGATAAAGTGGATCCTAGGATGCGTTTATATGATAGTGAAGTAATGAAGAAACTTGCCATGTTGAAGGAAGACGTAAAGAATATTAAAGAAAAGGTGGTGTAAACATTCCTACTGAGGTGGCTAACTCCAATGATGGCAACTCCATTGCACAAGAAGAGGATGATGGTTCTTGCAATGCTTTGGTATGTTTTCTTTCTTCACTCTTGTTTATCTATTATATTAAAAGAGAAGTCATAACTCACTTCATGTGTGATTTTTTAGTTTGGACAATCCTTAGAAATTTTATAAAATTTTACATAACATCATTATAATATCTTTTCATATCTTTAGTTTTTTATTTGAAATACAAATAAATAGATTAAAGAAGATTCTAACAAATCTTTTAGAATCTTTTCAATATATAGTTTCAAAAATTATTTGATTCAAATTTTAATTATCATACAATATAATTAAAATTTTAACTCATTTTTTATTTATAAACAAAAAAATAAATTATGTAAAATACTTTTAAGAATATCCTAAAATTTTGTTTATGTAATTATATATATCCAGCTTAATTTACTTTTTACATATATTTCAAATTTAGAAATAAAAAAATATAAATTAGTAATGTTACATAATAATGTTTTTAAAAATTGTTACACAATACATATTTATAAGTTTTAAATTAATAATATTATAAGTCACATAAATATTACTATAAAATTGGATAGTATACATAATCAAATTATATTTATTTACTGATATATTTTACTCCCTCCGTTTTTTAAATATATGATGTTTGGGATCATTGCACAAAGATTAAGAAATTTACATTCTTTTACAAAAGTATTTTTAAAGATATAATTTTAAAATCATTTAACAAATTATTAAAAATACAGTAAAATTTTATTGGTTGAATAGTTTCCAATAAAGTTAAAGGCAAGCTTAAAATCTCAAAATATATATTAAAATCTCAAAACGTCTTATATTTTGAAACAAAATAATTTTTTTAAAACATCATCTAATTTGAAACAGAAGAAATATTATATAATTTCAAATATTCGTATTAAAATACCTGCACGGTTGTGCGGGTCGAGATCTAGTTATTTTGTTAATAATACTATTTTGTTAATGATACTAACATTTTCATTTTATTACACAGTCATGGATGCTTCAGAATAAGACCAATTCACAAGATGGTTTACCAATTCAGTGAGCTGTTAAAAAAGAGAAAAAAGAAAAGAAGACAACTGAGAAGGAGCCTCTTAAGAAAAAGGAGGTGAAAAGCAAAGAGAAGAAAGTTGAAATGCCACTTAAAAAACTTAAGGTAGAGAAGGCCTTCGAGATCCCACAACTTAATGACGAGTCCATTACGACAGAAGGTTGGGAAAATCATCTAATGTGGCAAAAGAGTGCGAAGTGTAAGGAGGTGATGAAAGATTTGAAAGTTACCATTTTCTGATGCTGCAATCAGAAGCGTTCCTTTTTATTTCCCTTGAAAAAACATTCCATCAACCACCACAACCTTCCTCATAAATGGAAAACCAGTAATGCTAGCGCCGAATGCAGGGAATAAATACTTAAGTCTTTTGTTTGCATCAACATCTAGTCGCGTGTAAGTTCCTGGATCTGATATTATTATCATGTGGAGGTAAGTAGGTAATTCCTGGTATCCACTCTCTGAAGAACCCATTACGAGATCTCTAGCAGCTATAAGTGTACGCCGAGCTTTCTAGTAATCCAACTACAATATACAAAACAACATTAATCCATTTAAACAAATAAAGGTCAGAAAATAAAGTATATTTGATACGAAAAAGGTAGTCGACCTTGGTTCTGAAGCTCAGTTTCATAGCATCACATGACGTGGTAAAATAGATTGATCAACCACACCAACATAGTCTTTGTACAACCGTCCTAGAATCTCATGAGGAGCTTGTCGGGAATGAGATGAACGTTCTGTTACGGAGCAGGCATGTTCATCTACATATACTCGAATTGTAAACTTTGATGATTCACCTACTGGTGAAGCTCTAAGCTTCCACGTACAACCTTTTATCCAACATTTTACACAAAACAGCTCCCTAGTAGATTTATCCACATCAAAATCGAAACGTTGAAGAATTTAATATATTTTTAGACGAGTCTCCAATACATCTTTCGAATCGTAACTCTGCCCCATTTCAAATTTGAATGACGCAAATCCTCCAAACTCATTGCAGGCTCACTTTCTTCTGTCTTTTGGACTCTTGCATAAACCATGTTTGTAGAAGATCCCTGAACCAATAGAAAATTACTTTAAACATATATATTAGGTTAAGTTTCAAAACTAAATATCTGATTTTGCATATTTTAAAACATTATATTTTGATAAAAAGTGATGTAAATCAATTTAAAATTATTTCTCAAGTATATCTCAGTTAAAGATGATTAGGAAAATAAATTTAATGTACACAAAATTAATTAAATAAGTTACCTAAAAATTTGCCAAAATAGTTATTGTATTTAATAGTTACTAGATTTTGAACCCGCACATCCGTGCGGGTATTTTTTCATTTTATAAAAATATAACGAAACCTTTCAAATATATATGATTTATATTCTATTGTTATATATTGTATAATTTTATAATCTTATAGTTTTAATTATTTTAATATAATATGTTGTTGTAAGTTTTAAAATAAAAAATATTCATATACAATTGTGAGTTACAAAAATATATGTTAACACTTTTTGTATAAAAATATTATATGATTTAAAAACTTTATATGTTTTAAAAGTGTGATATTTATTTATTTATTTGAACAAAAGAAATTTTGTAAGATAAAATATTTTCCTTTACCAATTTAATATATTTTATATTCATTTCACATAACATTTTATTTCAATATAATATTGAATATAACTAAGTTATAAAATATAAAATTTTTTATTTTTAATTAACATCAATATAGATATTTATATATATTAATCATGAAATTAAATAATGCATATTTTATAAAAATATTTAAATTTCTTAGTAAGATCTTGTTAGATATTCTCTCAACAAATTTATTACTAATATTTTATTATTATTAAATTATTCCTCCAATTATATATATTTGATTGATTAATATAAGTATTTAAATATGTCATATTAATGAGATGGTCCAACATGACTTTTTTATAGTAGATATAAATGGTACTTCTCTTTTAATAGAGAAGATTCTCAAAACACAAAAGTCAAAAATTACATATATGAAAAATAAATTAATAATAAAGATAAAAAGAAACGCCAAAACTACTCTACAATTGTAGTGGGATTACTGTTGATAGCAGTTCTTTGATTTTACTCACAAATTCTGACTACATGCAGTTCAAAAATCTACTATATTAAAAGAGAGTCATTCTTTTTATCTACTGATACAAGTTTTCATTTAAATTTGGACTCTTTCTAGAATGTTACAAATAATATAAGTCATATAATTGATTGAACCATATTACTTAAATTAAACCAACACAATTAATGTAAAGAGACGACATTAATGTAAACTACCTTCAAAATATGGCAGGTATCTATGTGTATACCGAAAACACATATTTTCTCCTACAAATATGGAATGTTCTAAAAGAATATATATCATCAAAATATAGAATATGGAAATCTACTAATTATATTTAAATTAAATCAGTGGTTATTTATGGAATATAGTCTTGGGCTTACTTTTATTTTTTGAACAAATTATATAGTTTGGTTTTTCAGCTTAGTATTAAGAAAAAAACTCTAAAAACATTGAATAAACTTTTCACCTTAAAAGATCAAAAACACAATTATTATTTTCAGACCCAAAAGGTATTTAATATTTTTAACAAAACAAAATTATCTATTATTAATCATTTATTTAAATCATGTACTTTAAAACATGTTAATATATTTTTTTATTCTAAATAACAATCACTTTGTTTTGATAAATTTCAATGGTAACTTTTAAATAATTTATTTTTTTATTTTTCTTAAATAATTTACTGATTAAAAAAATTGAAAGCAAAACCAAAAACCAAATCTAAAAACTTAAATCCAAAACCAAAAGCTGAAAACACATGTTATATTTTTTGTTTTTTTTTTTTACAAAATAAACTATTTCAAATTTTTTTTTTTAATTTGTTGTCATCTTTTTAGTTTTGAATTAGATGTTCGATTATTTGAGATTTGTTTGTTGGTAATATTAGTTCAAACTAACTTAGCGGGTTTAAAAATTAAAACCAAAACCAAAAACTGAAAATGAAAAGTAGAAACTTAAAAACTAAAAACCAAAATCTAAAAATAAAAACTGAAACTAAAAACTAATGAAAAATAATCATCACCACAAATTTTGGTGAACTGATTTTATATCAAAATCCCCTATTCATTATTTGCGAAGTGATTTTGCCACATGTCGTCTCTAGAATCAGTTTCACATAAAAAATGGTGACATGTCTACTAGAATTGATGACATGGCCTATGATTAAATATGACATGGACAATTGCATTTAATGTTAATATATATTTTCGGAAAACTTTATAGAATATGGTAACAACTCATATATTACATTTAATGTCAATTTATATTTTTGGAAATATTTTTAAAATATGGTAATAACTCATAAATCATCATTAAAATAAATATATTCCATTATGGTATTAAAAATTCGAAAATATCATTTAATTATATATTTTAAAATTAGATTATTTTATAACAAAATTTTCAAAAATGTATACCTTTTTGAAAATTATTAAACTTTAATCGTAAAATTATAAATTTCTTATATATTTACAAATTTAATAAATATTATCTAATTTTAATTTTTGATAATTATAAAAGTTTCTACAAATTTATTTAATATACTTCATTAAAATAAATAGATAGAAAATCTGTCTAAGATTATAATTTTAAATACATACATGCATATTCTTAAATATAATTCAAAATAAACAAAAATATTTTTATGTTACTTTTTATGTTTAATTAAACAATTTTTTTTATTAAAATAGTGATAAGAAAAACAAAATTTATAATATTAATAAAATTTTAATTTTAAACATAATTTATATTGTATCTGTTAAAAAAATATTTTAATTTTTTTTACTGCACATGGTGCAGGAGAACACCTAGTATTCTTTAAACTAAGACAAAACTCAATTTTATAAATTTTTAATCATAACAAATTTCCGTGTTTTCAAGCGCGGGTCAAAATCTAGTATAATATTAATAAAAAGACGGATCAAAATTGAACTTGCATAAACTCTTGAATGGAAAAACTAAAAGTGATTCCTACACTTACGTGTGTCACCCACCTTTTGCCCGCTCCCCAATCAAAACCTTAATATTGATGTTCTGGTAAATACGGTTGCATGTTCCTAGTATCATGATAAAATTGTATCGTCATATATAACTAAAATTTTGACTTTAATCATCTAGTGACTAGTCTCCATCTTGTTAGTTATTGGATAGTTTCTTCACTGGTTTTTTATTCAATTATATACATACGTATAGCTTTGCGGTTAATAAATGATTGGTTTCACTTTGTGTGGCTGAATATATAAACTAATAGTTTAAAGATTCTGTTTTACGGCTGCATATTATTACTTGTGAGAAACGTTTATGCATTCAACATCAAATATTGACATTGCCTTATAAGTTTTCTACGCAAATCTATACTTATATAAATTCATTTATTTAATTTATTACTAAGAATGATTGCATATTTCTTGTTTTATTTATAAAGTTTAATTATTATTTTTCAGTGAGCTACAGATGTCAAAGTTTACTAGTCTTGAATTTAAAATTGTTGATATCAGTGGAGAAAAATATTTAGCTTGGGCATTAGATGCCGAATTTTCCCTAAGTGCAAAGGAACTTAAAGCTACAATTTTAGAAGGAAATGAAGCTCAAAACCAAGATAAAGCTAAAGGTATGATACTCCTTCGTCATCACCTCCATGTAGATCTCAAGAATGAGTACTTGATGGTGAAAGATCCACAAATTTTGTGGAACAACTTGAAGGAAATGTACGACCACCAGAAAACTGTGATCTTACCTAAAGCTCGTTATGAATGGACACATCTGAGATTACAAGACTTTAAGTCTGTAAGTGATTATAACTCAGCGTTGTTCAAAATCACCTTGAAGTTGGAGTTATGTGGAGAGACAATCACGGAAGCTGATAAGTTAGAGAAGACATTCTCTACTTTTCATGCAAATAATGTTGTCCTACAGACACAATACCGTGAAAAGGGATTCCAAAAGTTTTCTCATCTTATAACTTGTCTCCTTTTGGCTGAGCAAAACAATGAGCTTTTGATGAAAAATCATGGACTATGTCCAACTGGTTCTGCTCCATTCTATTGATAAACATTGAATCAAACAATCTATGTTAAAAATGTGTAATAACAACTCAAAAATGAATAGATTGGGCACTTACAGTCTCAATGTTTCGCCTTCAAAACGAACTCAAATCGAACTTAAGGTTCTTGTCGTTCAACGGGATGGCGGCGAAATGACGAGGAACAGGCGAATGGATGTCGGCTGTAACGGAGAAGGAGTCGTCGGTTTCTTCAGAGATGGAGAAAGAGTCGTAGGCTTCGTTAGAGATGGAGAAGGAGTCGTTGGGGAAGAAGACTCGCGCAAGAGAAGGTGAAAAAAGGACCCAACTTTTTTTGTTCCGTTAAACTTTCTCATATTTTTATTATTTTAAATGGCAAATTATTGGTTAATAAAGTGAAGGATGGTTTAGTAAATTTGATCATACCTTGTGTCATTCTATTAAATACAATTTTATATGAGTTAGTCTAGTAATTTCTAGTATGATTAGAGTCATTATAGGTAATTTTTCAATATATCAAACACTATTAAAAGGCTAAATAAAGCACCCTTACATTGTCCACGTCGGCAATAATATTTACCCAATAAAAGAGCTTGAATCTTACACGTCGGATACGGCTGTCAGACACGGTTATCACATGACAAACCAGGTTTGGTTTTGGTTTGCAATTCTAATCTGCTATTTTGTTTATTTATGGTTTGATAATGGGTTATCTTCCGGAGAAACCTAGAAATAATTAGTTCTTCTCCTCTTTTCGACTTCCTCTGAATCGATTTCATCTCTTCTGTGTAATTTATATCGCTCTTTATTCTTCTTCATCAACATCCATCAAACTCTTTAATTTATATCCCCAATCTCTCGATCTCCCCCTGTTTACTCATACCATCAAAACCCTAATGACAGCGGAATCGTTAGCATAGCAATAGTCGATGCTAGAGATGGATTCCAACATCTCATATCCACTTAAAAGATTTTCTCAACCGGCGAGGCTTTTCTCTGTTGAAAATGCCTGCCTCTGATGCTATTGCTGCTGAGTCGATTACTCTATCGCCACCTTCGATGATGTCTTCTGGGATTCACATAACGTCAAGAATGGTGAATCCATGGGTACCACCCTCTTCCTCCAGATGAAAAGGTTTGAACATCCTTACACTAACATCATATTTACTCCATCGTCTTTCCTAGAACTTAAAACAATTGGTTAACAAGTTCAATCCTATGTCTGTCTGCGCAGAATTTTGTCATCTCCCGTAGATTTTTCTGTTCCCTTTACATGTCTAAATCCACCAATCCCTACCGTTATAGTAGCAATTGACATAAAATAATTTTCAAACTTTCATATGTTGTTGCCCAAATACGTTTCCTTTAAGGCTCTGACTTTGAACATGATTCCAACATCTCATAGCCGCATTTTGAGTTTCTCTTCCATCCAAGCGTTTACGTTATTATGACCTTTCTTACCTCACTTAGAAAGATAGGAAGAGAATCGATGAGTAAGTCATGGTATCATCGTCTCAGTTTATATTCCTCACTATAGTTTCTTTATCATAATATTTTAATATGTTGAAACACATGTGATTGTAGGGTTGTCATACCAACGGTGGAAGTAAGGTTCAGTGACCTCTCTGATGGAAATATTTCATGGAAAGCCTATACAAACTCTTTTGAATACTGTCCGTAAGTACCAGCAGTTGTGTTTTCTACAGTGATATGTAAATCGATTGCTTTCAATGTTCTTTACCAATTTTTTTTTTGTGTATGTGCTTAATCTTAAAAAATGTGATAATTGTTATCAGAATTGTGTAGGCTTAAATCGGCTGGTGAGCCTCCGTCTCCTAGAGCTGCTCATGCTGCAGCTACCGTCGGCACCATGGTCGATTTTCAGGTTGTTATTGATCAATTCATGAGACCATTTTAGCGTTTCTTGCAAATGTGAAAGGCTTTTCATCAATTGTATGGCACATGGTTATGTTTAGCTGATTAACAGGGTGGCATTGGCCCGGCCGGCATTCTACCGATGATCTTTAAGTTCTTGACATGACTAATGATAAGTACAAGTGGCATAGGTAAGAGATCTCTTTACCATTTTTTTCTGTTTTGCAATCTTTGATGTGTGCTGTATCGAATGAGAACTTGCGTTCACTGTTCTAATTGAAACGTATGTTCGAAAATGAACAATATTCAGTTTTTATGCATCTCCATTTACTCCTTTCGAATAACTTACAAAATATCTTACAACAGCTCGATCATCTTCTACTTGCCTTTGACCTCTGGCGATATAACCCACTCTGCCATGGTAGTCACCACGGTGAATCCAACAATATTTGTAGGTATGCTCATCCAGGTTTCTTAAGAAAACATATTGCTGCGCCACATTTTCTTCCAAATATAGTACTTTGCATATATACATCTTACTTAATAAGATCATCTAACACAAACTCGGCCTTGCAGGTAGAATGTATCTGAACTCCAGACCGGCCACCATATTTTATTTTGACACAGACATTCCCGCCATCGAAGTATTCAAAAGCAGGTCCGTATCAAGTGTCACACAAAACCAGTAAACTCACATTTGACCTCAAATTCTAGCACAAGTTTACATGCTCACCTAAGTCGTATAAAAAATTGTTATGTTAGTGTTGTTAAACATATGTGCTACCTGCAGCTTGGGAGTTGCAGCAGCTGAGGTGTTCACACATGTTGAGACAATGGAAGGGATTAAGAAGTGGAGTCAATTGGGACCTTCCCACATACCTCTCCATGTCAACGACCATGTTACAGTAACTCTTTCATCATAATATGTTAATACTATATGTCTACGTGACTTAAAAATTCCCCCACCTAATGTTTGCTATGTTCTCTCCATAAAGACCCAGGAATCTGATTTCCTCTGACAAAATGGCTGGTCCTACATCTCTTGCAAGGTGGGTGCAAGAAGTTGGATAAATCCTGTACTTCGCTCCGGTGCAATAGATGTTTTACCAAACGTCACCTGGGTGATTAGGTACAAAATAGTGATACTATAAAGCTTAAGCAATACAAAAGTTTCAGTTTACGTTCCCACTTAACTCACTTTTTACTAGGTTCAGTGTTGAGTTGACTGTTGACGATGGCTAAGAGAGTGCTACGTTTGTGGTTTTTGACACAGAGCACTGGCTCTTGAGGAGGTTAGCTACCCAATACTACCTTCATCTTAAGTTTTAGAATGTTTATGGTTAAAATGATTGGCACACGAAGCTTAAACCTATTATAGGTTAGTGGCAGTGAAGGATCTGGATCACCAAGATGCCTAGAAGAGGTAGCTGGCAGGCAATGCGTCTCGGGTCACACCATACTATTTCATCTCCAACCACTGTACTTTAACAGTTTCTGCAATCACTGAAGTATTTCTCAACACTTTGTCAGAGGTGGTCAACAAATTTTTTTATTTTATTTTCTTAGGTGATGCTCTAAAATAAAGTAGCAACAAAGATTAAGTGATGGATGTCCAACCTGAACAACCAAACAGCATCTGTAGCTAGACGGGTGATACATCGAGGAAAAGCAGAGGAAGTTTATGAACCAAATACAACCAGCTTTTGTGACAAAGAGAAGAGAAGCAAACGCCTCAGTGAATGATAGTTTCAACTGCAACAAACAGTCAAACAGTCATCCGCACTTGGCTTTCGTGCCTTTTTAAATAATTCTTATGTTTTTCCTTCTTCCATCTTTAGTTGTTTTTTATTTGAATTTAGTTACAGGTTCCTTAGAATTTTAACTTTCTTTTTCCATATTTTATTGTTAGCTCGGTCTTCTAAACCTATAACCCAAATCCACTAACTTTTTGCTCACTAAAAGGGCTTATTTAAATAAACACACGAACCAGAAACATCAAACAACAACAATAACTAAACACATGAAACATAAGATCAAAATCCCAGCAAAAATCATATAATACCATTGACATACACTCTTTAGCACAGAACAACCACAACCATCATTTACTAAGCCCATCACTTTTATCTACTTACGGAGACAAAATACAATAAAGATAGAGCTCCGCACTTGCGCGGTCGCGGGACTTCGCCCTTAGTATTCATAAAAGTGTAATCACTTTGATATAATTAAATAGTAAATTTGATGACCAATAATTATTTCGTATTTAGAGGATGAGGTTAAGTTTGCACAAAAAAAAAGAGGATGAGGTTAAGTTTATAAATTTCTATAAATATTTTGTAAATGATTCTTAAACATTTTTAAAATAATTTAAGAGAATTAGTTTAGTTTTATTTACATAACATATTTAAGATGTTAATGAAAATTGTTTTTTTTTTAAATTTTGTTTTTAAAAAAAGATGTATCAGAATTTATGGTAAAATTAGAATTCCTTTAACTTAATAACATTTAAGTATGTAATACGTTTGTTTGTACATGAACAATTTAGTATATATGATACATTATAAGACGCATGTGTCCTATTTTAGTCGTTTTAAGTATCTTACAAATATTTATATTAGTTTAATACAAAATATCAAAAATAAATAGCTAGATGCAAAATCACAACCCGAATCTAAATTATTGTTTTTAACAAACTATAATTTGATTTATATTTATTATTTTTTCGATTGTACTATAAAAGATGTTGATTAATACATTTTTTCCTTTATGGGGGGGATCAATAGGAGAATTTACGAATACACAAATATATAACAAACGTTTGATATTCAATATCTACAATGTCTTCTATTTTCATCCTTGGAACATCGATGACGAAAATTAGAAACTTCATAAAAAACTAAAAATATTTAAGAAAATAATTTTTAGCGGAGAACAACATATAGAAAATAATATTTAATAAACATATCTAGTCTTCATAACATAAGAACCTCATGAAGTGTTTAATTGGTAGAAGAGGTGGATTTAATTACTTTGCTTTAAAATATAAACTGATTGTTAAAGCCAATCTGGTTTTTTAATTGAAATATTAATTACTTACAACATAATTGGTAAATTAAAGTATTTGTGTAAAGAAAGAAGTGTGGAATAATTACTTAGAACACTATTGTAAGAAGTGCGGAAATTTATTTACTTAGAACACTATTGTATTTTTTCTCAACATTTATGAAATTACAGAAAAATATTCAATGAGCAATTAATTGTTTACGTTTTACCAATGTATTCACAAAACAAAATATTTATCTCATCCAACATTTGTGAAACTGGAAGAAAAATTTCAACGATCCCATTTTATTTTTCATGTATACTGTCCAATGAAATATTGACAATAATTGTTAGTTGATTTGTAAATTACATACACGAATACATATTCTCAAATTATGAAAATTTGTCACCAAAATTATTATTAAATGTTTATTAACTCTAAAATCTCAAATTTCGGCTGTGAATTTAACCTTTAAATTTTGCTTTTAGAGGAACACTTACAAGAAAACTCGTCTATTACTAAGACGAGGTTTCCTCGTTATTTCCTAGTAAATGACCATTTACTAGGAATTTACGAGGAAACGCGTTTCGTCGAAACATAAGGCCTTTTTCTTCGTAAAGTCCTAGCTAATTTACGAGGAAACTTGTCCTCGTAAACACGTGGATAACTTTTCCTCGTAAGGTTCTCGTAGTGTTTCCTCGTAATGTCATAGTAAACTATTTCCTCGTAAGCTCGTAGTAATACATTTACGAGGAACTTACTAGAATTGTTTACGAGGACATTACTTCGAATCCTTTACGAGGATTTTGCTTCGAATTATTTTTTCCATATTAAAAAAATATTAATTATAAATATAAATAATATATTTTTTAAAAATTAAAAAACTAAATTATAAATAAAAAATAAATAACAAAATATTTTATAAATAACTAAATAATATACAATTAAGTTTTAAAATTCATAATATACAATTAAAAATAAAAAAAACTACGGATAGTGCTCGTTAAATTGCCGAACGAAATCATCCTGGCTCGCCAAATCCTCCTCTCCAAAGTTGGTTGCCGGCTGTGACTGTGATGGTGGAGGCTGTTGGGTTGGAAGCCCTCCGCTTTCCCGTCTCTGATGCAACATCTCCGCCAATTGCGGGTTTTCAATCCCCAAAATGTCGAGGACATCGGTGAGAGAACTCACATGATCGGTGAGAGAACTCACATGAGACTGCGTCGCCTGCAACTCCGAGCGCAGATGAGCATTGACATCGTGCTGTTCCTGAGCATAAGACGATGTCGCTGTGGGGAAATCGTTAACGGAGCCAATCCCGACGATACGCCTCTTTTTCCAAGGAGCGACCTGTAAATAAAAATATTAATAACGTTAAGAAAAAATTTAAATAAATAATAAAAATTAATAGTAAAATAAATTATTTACCTCCTCGTAAATCTTATCCACTTCAAGAGTGGATAATATGACTGGAGTCCCAATCTGCTGAGTCAGCTGGGTCTGGCATTCCTCAACCTGAGCAACAACCTCGTTGTAGATCCGCTCGGAAGCAGGATCCACAAACTGCCCAGCCTTGTTCCGGTGGGTCCTCTCGTAAAGGTCTTTCAGAGATGGAAGAACTCCTGTCTCTTTAGCCCAAAAATAATTTTAAAAATTAAATATTAATTTGGAATATTCAAATAGAGTAAAAATTAAATAGTTATTAAAAATCATCTTACCATGTCTAGACGAACTCCCCCGTGAGGTTTTCGACCCATGGTGTGAAGCATCTTCGTGTTGCCATGCTCGGCTTTGGTCATGCGGTTCGCGGAGTTTGTGTGGGAGGTTCTGACTGAGTCCGACAACCCCAATAGCTGATGAGGCCATCCCACACGTCGGTTGTGCGGCAATCGGGATTTCCGTCCTCGTAACCATCCACCTGAACAAAAAATAATTTTAAAATGATTTGAATT
Organism: Eruca vesicaria subsp. sativa; assembly: GCA_932364175.1. Lineage (NCBI taxonomy): Eukaryota > Viridiplantae > Streptophyta > Magnoliopsida > Brassicales > Brassicaceae > Eruca > Eruca vesicaria. The sequence continues at coordinate 75,042 of CAKOAT010092932.1, read as the reverse complement.
AAAGTCAATGATATAAAACTATATATATATATATATATATATATATGGGAAAATTGTCATTTAAATCACCAACTTTCAAATTTGGTTGAAATAAAACACCAACTTTCTCATAAGCCAAAAAAACACTCAACTTTTATTGACAAGCCATTTTAGTCACAAACTTTCGTCGACCATACCAATTTAGGCATATCGTTAGTCAACAGTTATAGTTGACTAACGGTAGGCCTAAAATGGCTTTTAAA
>CAKOAT010092932.1:39374-74490 GCA_932364175.1 Eruca vesicaria subsp. sativa | reverse complement strand
CTGTTATAAAAATATTTTCAATATTAAAAATATATCCAATATTGTAAAAAAAATATTGATTTATATTTGTGCCAAAAAAAACATCAACTTCGAAAGCCATTTTAGGCCTACCGTTAGTCAACTATAACTGTTGACTAACGATATGCCTAAATTGGTATGGTCGACGAAAGTTTGTGATTAAAATGGCTTGTTAATAAAAATTGAGTATTTTTTGGCTTATGAGAAAGTTGGTGCTTTATTTCAACCAAATTTGAAAGTTTGTGATTTAAATGACAATTTTCCCATATATATATATATATATATATATATATATATATACTATTATAAATCCACACCTGAAAGTCTCCCTTCCAATTGTAGACCATGTCGAGCAATCGTGCTCTTGCCTTCGCCTCAAACTCCGTCTTCACCCGCTGGTGAATCCATATAGACCAACGATATTTTTCCTGTAACCAGAAAAAATAAGAGACGGATTAGTTCAATAATATTAATAATTTTAAATAATTAAAAATAAATTAAGTTGATTAATTAAACTTACAGCGAACGATTTGAACCACGTCTTTTTTGTGTGGCTTTGCGTCTTCTTCTAGTTTGGAGCTGCATCGGGAAAGTATCCCTTGATACAGCCCGTGACGCTCTGAGCGACACATCCGTCAAGACCAAACCTGGAAAGACACAAAATAAAAATTAATTAGATTAATGTGTAAATATTTTGTTAATTAAAAAATAAATTAAGAACACTTTTTAAAAATTAAAACATACAATAATAATATGTTGTGGCCGTCCCGTCGGATAGGATCTAACTCTTGCAGCCCTTCTCTGCCAGGAAGGGCCATAATATCCTCCAATCTGTACACCGCAAATGGTGCGTTCGGCGGCACATGCAAATCGGGTTGAACCCCGACCGGTAGAGGAGGAGGAGGAGGAGGTGGTTGCTTAGACCGGGACGCCGTATAAACTCTCTGAGTCTCGGGAACAGCGTCAGGATCCGGAATCGAAGATGAACCGGAAGCTGACGAAGATGAACCGGGACAAGACTGATGCCCGAAAAGATCTCCGTAGTGACTCCCCTGAAGAGGCCTCTTAGCCTTAGCAATCTTGCTCTATCTAGGCATCTAATTTTTTTTTTTTTTTTAAAAACAAAACATTAATTCCCGTATAATTAAAAAAAAAAGTTAAAAAAGTAAACCAACCTAATCTAAATTACCTAAACTAACCACCTAATCTAAATTTCCTAAACTAACAACCGAATCTAAATTACCTAATCTAATCACCTAACTAGGAAATAGAGAGAACCTTAAGAGAATTCAGAGAGAAGGTTACTACAAATGAGAAATCGGATTGCTCGAGTTTATATAAGGAATTTTGTTTCCTCGTAAGGCCCTAGTAACATTACTAGGCCTTTACGAGGAAATAGCTATGCCCGTGTTTTTATTTCCTCGTAAAGTCCTAGTAAGACCATTACTAGGACTTTACGAGGAAACTGCTTTACGAGGAAATAGCTATACCCGCGTTTTTTTTCCTCGTAAAGTCCTAGTAATGGTATTACTAGGACTTTACGAGGAAACAGCTATGCCCGCGTTTTCTGTTACTAGGACTTTACGAGGAAAGAGTTTGTAAATCCCTAAACTCGAAACCCCAAACCGAAAACCACAACTTCCTTAACTTATAACCTCTTCTACAACGAAACTCCTAACCTCTTCTACACATAAACCCCAAATGCAAATTAATTTTGTGATTAAATAAACTTAAAACATATATAATCCAAATTCATTTTTGTGATTAAACAAACTTATAAACATACATAATTCATTCGGATACCTTCTTGTAATCTGTTGAAACATCATCATTTTCTAAAAACTCGTCCTCTACACCTTCGTTCGTTGAGTGACCAGGAACATCTTCGTATTCACGATTATGCGGATCAATGAGTAGGATATCATCATTTTCTGCTTCAGGTTCCTCGATCTCATTGGTGTTTTCTTCTTGTAATGGTGGTTCTTCTCCAGCGATTATTCGTCCTCGAGGTGTAACTTTGATAACAGCTAACCAGTTTATTCCCGAGGTAGTAATCTGAGGGTATGGAATGAAGCAAACTTGATCTGCTCGAGAAGCTAATATGAAAGGCTCGAACTTGTTGTACCTACAAAAATAAAGATCAATGTAAAAATTAATTAATACTCGACACCTGGATATTAAAAAAAAGAATTTGTTGTACTTTCGTCCACCATTGACATCAACTACACCGTTCTTGTTAATCCGAACACCTCTGTTGACGACAGGGTCGTATCACTCACACTTGAAGATAACGCATTTTAAACTCATACTTGGGAATTGAACTTCATAAATCTCCTGCAAGATCCTGTAGAAATCTGTTTCGCCTTTCACACATATTCCATAATTACTTGTCGTCTGGTGTCTACCATAGTCATAGGTATGAAAAGTATAGCCTCGGGTGAAATACATCGATGATGTAGTGACCTTTGCAACTAGACCTTGAAGTAATTCGCGAAACCATGCGGGATACTCAGGATCGTCATAATCAACCTACAACAAAAACTAATATAACTAGACATTAGACTTACGAGGAAACAACTATGCCCGTGTTTTCTGTTACTAGGACTTTACGAGGAAATAGTTTGTAAATCCCTAAACTCGAAACCCCAAACCCCAAACCACTACTTCCTTAACTTATAACCTATTCTACAACAAAACTCCTAAACTCTTCTACACATAAACCCCAAATGCAAATTAATGTTGTGATTAAACAAACTTAAAACATATATAATCCAAATTCATTTTTGTGATTAAACAAACTTATAAACATACATAATTCATTCGGATACCTTCTTGTAATCTGTTGAAACATCATCATTTTCTAAAAGCTCGCCCTCTACAGCTTCGTTTGTTGAGTGACCAAGAACATCTTCGTATTCACGATTATGCGGATCAATGAGTAGGATGTCATCATTTTCTGCTTCAGGTTCCACGATCTCAATGATGTTTTCTTCTTGTAATGGTGGTTCTTCTGCAGTGATTATTCGTCCTCGAGGTGTAACTTTGATAACAGCTAACCAGTTTATTCCCGAGGTAGTAATCCGAGGGTATGGAATGAAGCAAACTTGATCTGCTTGGGAAGCTAATATGAAAGGCTCGAACTTGTTGTACCTACAAAAATAAAGATCAATGTAAAAATTAATTAATACTCGAAACCTGGATATTAAAAAAAATGAATTTGTTGTACTTTTGTCCACCATTGACATCAACTACACCGTTCTTCTTAATCCGAACACCTGTGTTGACGACGGGGTCGTATCACTCACACTTGAAGATAACGCATTTCAAACTCATACTTGGGAATTGAACTTCATAAATCTCCTGCAAGATCCTATAGAAATCTGTTTCGTCTTTCACACATATTCCATAATTACTTGTCGCCCGGTGTCTACCATAGTCATAGGTATGAAAAATATAGCCTCGGGTAAAATACATCGATAATGTAGTGACCTTTGCAACTAGACCAAGAATTAATTCGCGAAACCATGCGGGATACTCAGGATCGTCATAATTAACCTGCAACAAAAAGTAATATAACTAGACATTAGACTTACTTTGTGGTAATGTATGCATAAAATTTAAGTAATAATAAATACATGTTTCCTCAACCACTTGATAAAGTGTTGATCTTTCCTTTTGTCTAACTCAGTTGTCGATATACCAGGTATTGCTTCCTCGACTTTAGTCACAAATTGGCTGTAAAATCATATATGTTATGTTATATATTTAATAGTGAATATATATATATATATATATATATATATATATATATATATATATATATATATATATATATATAAGTGTGTATGTTTATATATTTACCTTTCAAAATAACCAATCAATGGATGCTCACAACTAAAAAGAATAAAAAGGTGTGCACTATGGACGTCTTCATCACTCGACCACCAAACATCTTTCAATTTCCCACCCAATCGCTTTATTTGACAAAAGATGTCTGGAACATCGTCTTCCATATATGTCGGCATGACACCACCATCATCATATCTTCTTGGAGCTCGTTTCCTTGTACGTACTTTCGGTGCAAAGTAGTACGATGTGAAATGTGATGTTTCTTCCGTCAAACTTCCCGCAACAATAGAACCTTCAACTCTTGCTAGGTTTTTGGCTTTTCCTTTCAAAGTTTTCATGGCCCTTTCATACTGATACATCCATCCATAATGCACANTTTCTTCCGTCAAACTTCCCGCAACAATAGAACCTTCAACTCTTGCTAGGTTTTTGGCTTTTCCTTTCAAAGTTTTCATGGCCCTTTCATACTGATACATCCATCCATAATGCACAGGTCCACGAAGTAATGCCTCATACGGGAGGTGGACAACTAGGTGTTCCATGACGTCGAAAAAAGTAGGCGGAAATATTTTCTCAAAGTTGCAGATTAAGACGGGGATGTTTTCATGAAGTTGTTGGACAACTTCCACTTTAAGAGTGCGGGTGCTCAGATCCCTTCAAAATGCTCCAATTCCTTATATATTACAAAAACAAAAATTATCGACATTAGTATATATATATAAAGAAATAAATTAATCATATCATCGTATTATATTAATTAATTACTTGAAAGTGCTTCATGTACTTTTGCCGGTAGTAGCTCCGCAAACGCAAAGGGAAGTAGTCGCTGCATAAAGACATGACAATCATGGCTCTTCATCCCAGAGAAATTTTGCCCTTTCTCAACACATCTTGAGAGATTTGAAACATACCCATCAGGGAACTTCACTTCTGAAGCCACCCAGTTGAACAACACATACTTTTTCTGATGACAGTTTGAATATTGGAACTGGAACTTGCCCATTGCTTTTTATATGTAGCTCACTCCTTAAGCAGATATCAGGTAAGTCCAACCTCGATTTGACGTTGTCTTTCGTCTTCCCTGGGACATTCAATATAGTGTTCACAATGTTCTCAAAAAAGTTCTTCTCTATATGCATCACATCGAGGTTGTGGCGCAAAAGAAGATCTTTCCAATATGGAAATTCCCAAAATATACTCTTTTTTGTGCCAATTGTTCTGAACACGATAAGAATTATGCATATTACTGGGAACATGCCAATTTCCACCACTAGGAGCTGTTTCTAGAGCACCGTAGTAATAGATTTGCACTTCGATTTGTTCTTCAGTTAAATATGGAGGAGGAGTGTCTCTGACAACCCTTTTGTGCTTGAACAATTTCTTGTTTCTTCGGTATAGGTGGTAAACGGGAAGAAATTGACGGTGACAATCGAACCAACTAGTCTTCCTACCATGCTTCAACTGAAACGCATCTGTTATTCCATTACAATATGGACAAGCTAATCTCCCATGTGTAGTCCACCCAAACAACATCCCATATGCAGGAAAGTCACTTATGGTCCACAAAATCCACAAAATCATCGCTCGCATCGTAAAGTTTGTTTTCGTTGAACAATCATATGTCCTCACCCCTGTTGACCACAAATCTTTCAATTCTTTTATCAGTGGTTGTAGAAAAACGTCGAGAGATCTTTTTGGATGTTTTGGACCAGGTATTAATATGGTCATGAATAGAAACTCTCGTCGCATGCACATCTCCGGTGGCAGGTTATACGGTGTACGAAAGACTGACCATAATGAATATTGTCTCCCAGACATTCCAAATGGACAAAATCCATCAGTGCATAATCCAAGATACACATTCCGGCTATTGCTAGCGAAATGTGGATGTACATTGTTAAAATATTTCCAGTCTCTTGCATTTTGATGGATGAGTCATCTCTCCATCCGTCTGAGTATGCTCGGCATGTCATCTCATCCCTCCAGCAGTCTCCTCAGATTGGTACAATCTTTTCAATATGTGTGTGATTGGTAAGTACCACATCCTTTGGTACGGTACCCTATTACACCCTCGACCTTACGGTTTGAATCGTGGCTTCTTACAAAATTGACATTCTTCTAACTTCTCATCATCTCCCTATTAAATCATGCAGTTGTCGATGCAAACATCTATCATCTCCAAAGGCAACCCAAGACTATATACCAATTTATGAATCTGATAATAAGATTCAGCAGACACATGTCTTCTAGCAAATACTCTTTAAACAAGTCTGTCCATGCATCCATACAATTTTCAGGTAGATTGTGACCGGTTTTAATCTCATGATTCTAGCAGCCAAGGACAATTTAGACAGACCTTCTCTACAACCACTGTAAATTGGCTCATTCGCAGCTTCTAACATTTCATAAAACTTTTTTGCATCTAAGTTAGGTTCTTCAACTTCACCATCATCATGAGTTACAAATGCATCACCTACCATATCATGAACTCTATCACAATCTACCATTTGTTCCTCTTGGCGATGATAGATATTTTCATTACGCAAATGATCAACCGGATCAACCTGAAAATTGCTATTACTACTGCTACCTTCATTCTTACAACTAGCATCGTCTTCTCCATGTTGATACCAAATATAATAATATGGCATGAAACCTCTATTTATTAAATGCTTCCAAACATTTTCTCGAGGGCCTAATTTTGTATTGCAGCATTTCCGATAAGGACAGAACATCTTACCACTTTCCTGTGTGAGTGGTGTAGAATCTGCTTGATGCATAAACGTCTCCAACCCTTCGAGAAATTCTTTCGTCACCCTCCCGTTATTATCTATGTGTGAATACATCCAATTCCGCCACTCGAAAATATTTCCCGGACCGGACATTTTTTTCTGTTTGATTAAGCTTATAGCTGATTTTTTTGGTGTATGTCAAATGAATCACAAATGGTGGTATTTATAGAACATTTTGAATTTGAGCATTTACTAGGAAATTGCTAGGAAATGTAGGTACAAAACACGTTTTTGATTTAAATTCAATATTTTCTATTCAGTTCCTCTTAATTTCGTAGTAACAAATCCATTCTTCCTAATTTCGTAGTAAGGTTTTACTAGGACTTTACGAGAAAAGCTATTACTACGAGTTTACGAGAAAATGGACCTTTATCACGTAGTTTCCTCGTAAGGTTACTACGGTGTTACGAGGAAAACTGTTTCTCGTACCTGTAAAACCGAAATAAGTTCGTAGTAAATTTACGAGAAATTATTTTCCTAGTAAAATTTCCTAGTAATTTCTTAGTTTTCTTGTAGTGAACACGTTTACATGTTAACAAAAGAAACACGGCCTTGTTAAAAATATGGTAATAACTCATATATTACATTTAGTGTCGATTTATATTTTTGGAATTTTTTTAGAATATAGTAATAACTCTTAAATCATCATTAAAATAAATATATTCAAATATAGCACTAAAAATTTTGAAATCTAATTTAATTATATATTTTAAATTATACAATTTTACTACTAAATATTTTAAAAACATATACTTTCTTTTTAGAAAGTTATAAAATTTGAATCCTAAAATCATTAGTTTCTTATATATTTACATATTTTATAAATATTGTTTAATCATAATTTTTGATAATTATGCAATTTTTTACAAATTTATTTAATATATTTAATTAAATAAATAGATATAAAAATCTATTAAAGATTATAATTTTAAATATATACATGCATATTCTTAAATATAATTCAAATAACAAAATTATTTTTATCTTAATTTTTATGTGTAATTAATTCAAATTTATATTAAAATATTGATAATAAAAATAAAATTTACAATATTAAGAAACTTTTATTTTAAATATAATTTATATTATTTGATAAAAAATATTTTAAATTCTTTTACTGCACATGGTGCTTGGAAACACATAGTTTTTTTTTTTAAACTAAGAAACTTAATCCAAACACTATATAATCACTTTAAATTTTTTAAACACTAAAATTTAAAATATTTGCAATAATATTAAATTTCAAAATATTTTATGAAGTATCAGTAAATTTTAATTTAATTTTTAAAATTTATGTTTGAATAACAATATATTATCACTCTAATACAAATCACCTCAAAATCTCAATTAATACATCCCTTAAATTATGTTTTTTTTTTATTATTTAAGACATCATTGGGGGTTGGGGCTGTAGAATAAAACATCTCAAATGCTAGTATTTTAAAGTCTTACACAAATATTTTTATGGGATCGATATTTCAATAATTTTAAAACTCATCCGACTGAGAAACATTTGAGTGACTACAATATGTGAGATCTCTAATTTTGGAAACATATACATGAGAAAGCATTAAACTTTTAATACATATTAAAGTATCTTATAAAAAGATAAAATATATAAAAAAATGAAAAATACAACTTTATACTGTTGAAAAAGATAACTATTCTCAAATGAAAACCAATGAAATATTCACGACAACCTCTTGAAGCATTAATCAACTTGTTGTTGATATATTTTTTTTAAAAAAAATAATAAATGTCACTAAACTAATAATATTTATAATAATGAAATTTGATAAATTGCATAAACTACCACTTTCCTACCCATTATCATATTTGTTTTAAAAATGCAATTAGACACTGATAAACTTAATGTTAACTAATCTAGATTTAGAATTTAGATTTAAAGATAAACTTCATAACTTTAATAAATATATAAAAAAATACACAAAAAATTTAAAATAATTTTTTTAAAATAGTTCTAAAAAGAAATTTAGAATTTTTAAGAGAATAATTGAAAAATAAAAAAAAAAATTAGAAAAAACTCAAAAGAAAATAAATTTAGAAAAAGTTCAAATTTGAAAAGGTATAATTTGAAACCATAAAAAATATATATATATTTTATTTATATTTATTTTATTTTTTTATACTTTATTTATTTAAATGGTTATTTATATTTATATATTTATATAGCAATCTCTTGTCTGCTTAATGAAATTTCATACTTATGTATTTTTGAAAATGTCTATTTAGATCAGGTAAACATGAATAATTGTATCAAATAGAATGTAAAAGTGAATTTGTCCCTATTTTTTGAATATCTTAGCATTAGAAATGTTAAACTCATGAGTGACTTAATTTTAGTTAAATTAAAAAGATAAAAAAATAATGCTAAAATATTATTGTGTTTGTTTGTTTGAGAATTTTTCTTTGAGCTCTTTAATACAAATTTCTCAGCATGGGTCTTTAAACAGATTTTAGTATGATCACAAGTAAAATATTTCTATTTCATTGAAGAGAGATCAAAAGTATCAGAAATCCACACCATTTTTTTTTCATTGGAAGCTTTTGTATGAGTTTCTCATATTTTTAAGATATCCATAACTATTTATAATATTTTGGGCTCACACCTAAAATTCATTAAAAGAGATCTATATTTGGATAACTCCAACTGAAAATAGCCTTTTTCAAACAAACAAAAAAACTCCAACTGAAAATACTCTTTCAGGTTATAGCCTTCCTCTTATCCAATTCACTGATATCGGACTTGGTTAATAACATATTTTGTCAACTTCATTTTTTATTGCTATATCAAACACACAGAACTGTTTCGTTGTGAGGGGTAAGCTTGGTTAAACAACAAAACACTTGGAAGTTATACAGTCAAAGAGAAAAAAAAATCAGACATGTCACGTGGTATATGTATTAGTGTCATGACTTACATTTACTTCCATATATATATTTTTTTTTTTTACAACGAACAGCTGATCTATTACTCAAACTTGAGGTGGTCTTGGAATCTACACCGGAATAGAACAACCAATATACATGAGATCCCGATAAAAGGATCGGACAGTCTTAGACTTACATTTACTTCCATATTATATATATTATATATATATATATATATATATATCTTAAAAATGTCTTTTATAATATAAAATTTCTATGTTCCTTTTTTAAACAAAGAATAAGAGGCTGCTGTTGCAAGACATTCAGGCCGACTTAGGATTTGATCGTTTATTTACCGTTGCGTCTCGTGGTCTCAGCGACGGTTTAGCTCTTTTTTATAATAATGATTTTCAAGTTAATGTATTATTTTCGAATAACAGAATGATTGACATTGAGGCAGTAATTGATGGAATAAAAGTCTACATGACGTTTGTTTATGGGGACCCTGTAGTTGAGCGTAGAGAACTAGTGTGGGAACGCCTTACGCGTTTCTCAACAACGAGAAATGTACCTTGGTTCATGATTGGAGACTTTAAAGAACCTACTTGTCATGAAGAGAAGGAAGACGGTATACAACGCACAGACAGTTCCTTTCTGCCTTTTAAACAAATGCTTAGTGACTGTGGCATGCTAGAGTTTCCATTTAAAGGGAACATGCTTTCCTGGGTAGAAAGAAGGGCAGGGAACACTACCGTTAAATGTCGTCTTGATAGGACTGTTGGCAATGAGAACTGGCATGATGTGGGAACCAAAATTCACCTACTGTCGATTTCCGTAAAATAAAGAAACTTAGGAAAACCCTAATTTTCCAGAGGAACCGGATCTCTGCGAAAGCCAACAACAAGTAACCAAATAAATGCGGAAAATATGAAAAACATAATAAAACAAATTTATAAAGAAAGTCGATCTTATTTCCGATTCGCGTAAGAGCGTTGCGATCATTACAGAGAATTACAAAGGCTTTGGCTGCATAGGCCATCAGCAAGTTACCAACATAAAACCCTAAATCTAGTCGAGTCGCAGCTCGATAACGAAGACGGAAAAAGATAAAAAAAAATGGTTTGATTGATTTCGAACTGAACCTCATGAAAGGCTGCCTACATACCCCTTTTGAGGATCAAGTCAGTTGATTGATCTGGACAAGAGATCGAACTGCCTGGGCGAGTTCGTCTAGTAATTGAGCGCCAGTCATAGAAACCAAACTTGTCGAGAAAAAAGCCTAAGTTTCTAAGTGCGAAAAATTCTATGTCTAGAAAAGATGTAAAAGTCTCAGATGAGAGCTCTGAAAATCGTCCTCCGCTTCTGTCCTATGCCTTTTGCTTATATACTCCCTTCCTTGGCGGTTTGGTCCTTCCATTTCGCCCAGATTCGAGTTTATCGAGAATCTTTCATTTATCTTTATCTTTCCTTTTTTTCTCGCGGAAATCTTCTATTTGTCCTCAAACTTGACATTTATCTTCAAATTTGACATTTATCTTCTTTCTGCGAGTAAATCGTCAAAACGTCGTCGTATCTTTGGGTTAGATTTCGTTAAAGTCGCAAGATAGGCTTTTATCACATTTTAGGACTTTTCGAGCCGTTTTGCGATAAAACCGTTTTATGACTTTATACGAGATCGTTTCCTGATGCGATGCCGTTTTCAAATAAGTTTCTCGAGTTAATTGCAATGTTTGGCAATGTTCGATGTTTCGGTTAATCTTGCCGTTTTCTACGATTTACTTGAGGTTTTATTAAAAACGCGTGTTTACGATTTCTCACAAAAAAATCTCGAGTAAATCGTATAGTTTACGCAATGTTCGGTTTTTTGTTTAACCGTTGCCGTTTTATACGATTTCCTTGAGTTCTTTCGAGAAAACAAGACTTTATGGTTTTTATCGTAAAACTCAAACGATAGGACGGATCGAGACGAAACGAGAGACATTATGACCGTGGTTCGGAACATGATCGTGCCGAATGACGTATGCCTTGAATCGAGGATGTGGGAGATCGAGGCTCGGGATGATCAGCTTGACGTACGATGTGCCGAACCGGACCGGTTCATCTTGCCGTACGACGAGCTATCCGAGGAGCGACTAGCTTGCCATACGGAGAGCTATCCGAGGAGCGACTAGCTCGCCGTATGGCGAGCTATCCGTGATGTGACTAGCTTTCCGTACGGCGAGCTAGTCATGATGTGACTAGCTCGCTGTACGGCGAGCTAGTTCGGCCGACCAGCTCGCGGTTTACGGCGGATGCGGTTTTTTCGCGGTTTTGTGCTTAACTCGGGCGATCGTGTAATCGGTGTTTGTTTTGTTTTTCCGAGATAACGATTTCCAAGTTTTCTGCGGATTTCCTTTGTTTGGAAATTTTCTTTAATTTATAAAACAATTTCTCGAGTTTTATAAAACGACTTCTCAAGTTTTATAAAACGACTTATAGAGTTTTATAAAACGACTTCTCGAGTTTTATAAAAAGACTTTTCGAGTTTTATAAAACAACTTATCGAGTTTTATAAAACGACTTATCGAGTTTTATAAAACGAGTTTTTGAGTTTTATAAAACGACTTATTGAGTACTACAGCGTTTAGGTTTTCAATTTAATTAAGTACTACAGCATTTGCATGAGCGTTGGCTATAGAAGTAATGGCTGCTGGAGTTGTTCTTCCAGGGTTTTTGCGAGTTGCGACTTTGTCTTTCATATTTCCAGACATCATTTTGATCAAGCGTTTCGCGGCTATGAGTAAGAGTAATTCGAGCCCCGTCCTTCTAGCGCCAAACTGTGGGAACTGATATTCACCCACTGTCGATTTTCTTAAAATAAGGAAACTTAGGAAAATCCTAATTTTCCAGAGGAACTGGATCTCTGCGAAAGCCAACGATAAGTAACCAAATAAATGCGGAAAAATATGAAAAACATAATAAAACAAATTTATAAAGAAAGTCGATCTTATTTCCGATTCGCGTAAGAGCGTTTTGATCATTACAAGGATTTACAAAGGCTTTGGCCGCATGGGCCATCAGGGAGTTACCAACATAAACCCTAAATCTAGTCGAGTCGCAGCTCGTTAACGAAAGACGGAAAAAGATAAGAAAAAGTGTAATGATTGATTTCGGACTGAACCTTATGAAAGGCTGCCTAGGTACCCCTTTCGAGGATCAAGTCGAACGTACTTCAGTTGATTGAGCTGGACAAGAGATTGACTTGCCTGGGCGAGTTCGTCTAGTAATTGAGCCCTGGTCATAGAAATCGAACTTGTCGAGAAAAAACCTAAGTTTCTAAATGCGGAAAATTCTAAGTCTAGAAAAGTTGTAAAAGTCTCAGATGAGAGCTCTGAAAATCGTCCTCCGCTTCTGTCCCATGCCTCTTGCTTATATACTCCCTTCTTTGGCGGTTTGGTCCTTCTATTTCACCCAGATTCGAGTTTATCGAGAATCTTCCATTTATCTTTATCTTACCTTTTTTCTCGCGGAAATCTTCTATTTATCCTCAAACTTGACATTAAAATTCAAATTTGACATTTATCTTCTTTGTGCGAGTAAATCGTCAAAACGTCGTCGTATCTTTGGGTTAGATTTCGGTTAATCGTTGCCGTTTTCTACGATCTACATGAGGTTTTATTAAAAACGCGTTTTTAACGATTTCTCGCGAAAAATCTCGAGTAAATCGTATTGTTTAGGCAATGTTCGGTGTTTTGTTTAACCGTTGCAGTTTTATACGATTTCCTTGAGTTCTTTCGAGAAAACAAGACTTTACGGTTTTTATCGTAAAACTCGAACGATAGGACAGATCGAGATGAAACGAGAGACATTTTGACCGTGGTTCGGAACATGATCATGCCAAAGGACGTATGCCTTGAATCGAGGACGTGGGAGATCGAGGCTCGGGATGATCAGCTCGACGTACGGCGAGCCGAACCGGACCGGTTCAGCTCGCCGTACGGCGAGCTATTCGAGGAGCGACTAGCTCGCCGTTTGGCGAGCTATCTCAAGGCCACTTAGCTCGCCGTATGGCGAGCTAGTTTGGCCGAACCAGCTCGCGGTTTACGGCGGATGCGGTTTTTCGAGGTTTTGTTCTTAACTCGGGCGATCGTGTAATCGGCGTTTGTTTCATTTTTCCGAGATAACGATTTCCAAGTTTTCTGCGGATTTCCTTTGTTTGGAAATTTCCTTTAATTTCATAAAACGATTACTCGAGTTTTATAAAACGACTTCTCAAGTTTTATAAAACGACTTATCAAGTTTTATAAAACGACTTCTCGAGTTTTATAAAACGACTTCTAGAGTTTTATAAAACGACTTATCGAGTTTTATATAACGACTTATCGAGTTTTATAAAACGAATTTTTGAGTTTTATAAAATTTTATATAACGACTTATCGAGTTTTATAAAACGAATTTTTGAGTTTTATAAAACGACTTATTGAGTTTGATAAAACGACTTCTCGAGTTTTATAAAACGAATTATCGAAATTTATAAAACGACTTTTCGAGTTTTATAAAATGACTTATCGAGTTTTATAAAACGTATTTTAAATTTTACGGAAAATTTTAGCCATTGATTCCTTCGTGACCGATTTTGACACCAACACATGACAAGTTCTCTTATTCCAAAGTGCAGTATATGAGGCTGTGGGGGTCGGATCATCGTCCGGTCCTAGCTGAAATTCTTAAGAAGAAGCCGCGAAGATCGAAAAATTTCAAATTTGATAAAAGGTGGCTTCAAAATGATGAGCTCAGGCAAATAACACTTGAAGGATGGAAATCACCAGATCTTTCACCTGACGCAAGTATTAAGGAGCATATTGCAAGTTGCTGGCGAGCTTTATGTGATTGGAAATGGCAACACAATCTGAATTCAGAGAGAAGTGTGGAAGAGCTGAAGGAAAAGGTAGATCAGTTATCCTCCAACGATGATGTCACTACAGAGGAGATTGCAACAGCTTTAAAAGAACTGTCTGGCGCTCTTAAGACGGAAGTGCAGGGTGTTTTGGTTAAGAGAAGGAGATAATAATACTAAGTGTTTTTACGCTCTCACGAAGCAGAGAAGAGCAAGGAACAGGATAACCCAACTATTGGATGCAGATGGGAATGTTGTGGAAGATGAGGAAGGATTGGTAGCCATTGCTACAAGTTACTCTAGAAATATCTTCCAATCATCAAATCTGGAGGAGATAGCGGATGCACTTTCAGAAGTTACCACTACAATCACGCCAGCGGATAATGAGGGTCTAACAGTCCCGATCACAGAGTGGGAGGTTAAGCTGGCTCTTTTTGCCATGCATCCTGAGAAAGCCCCAGGACCGGACGGAATGACGGCGCTTTTCTACCAGAATTTTTGGGATATAGTAAAGGATGATCTAACTCTTATGGTTAATCAATTCTTATTTCAAGGGACGCTACCGGCTGGTTAAAACGATACTAACATTGCCTTATCTCAAAAGTAGATAAGCCAAATCAGATGAGTCAACTACGTCCAATTAGTCTTTGTAATGTTAGTTACAAGATTATCTCTAAGGTCTTATGCGAGAGACTAAAAAAGGTTCTACCAGATAAAATCTCTGAAACACAGTCAGCTTTTGTTGCAGGACGACAGATATATGACAATATTATGATAGCTCAGGAATTGTTTCAAGCCTTAAGAACAAAACCGAGTGGACGTAATAGGATGGCTATTAAAACTGACATGAGCAAGGCATATGATCGAATGGAATGGTCCTTCATCGAGGCCACCATGAGAAAGATGGGAGTCTCAGAAGTCTTAATAACATGGATTATGCGATGCGTAACATCAGTAAAGTACAAGGTCCTTATGAATGGACAACCAAGAGGGAATATTTTCCCAGAGAGAGGTCTATAGCAGGGGGATCCTCTGTCCCCTTTCATTTTTATTCTATGCATGGAAGCGCTCGTTAGCCTTCTTAATCACGCAGAGAATCAGAGAAATATAACAGGGATGCGCATCACGCGTGCGTGTCCTTCAGTATCTCATATATTCTTTGCTGATGATAGCCTTTTCTTTTGCAAGGCGGAGCTCAGTGAATGTGAAGAAGTAATGAAAGTGGTCAGAAAATATGGACAAGCTTCTGGACAATGCATTAATTTTGACAAGTCATCTCTACTCTTGGTAAGAGAATATGACAAGAGGCCAGACAAGAAATCAAAGATACATTTGGGATCCAAAATGAAGCTCGGATGGGAACTTACTTAGGGATTCCAAAGGATATCAGTGGTTCTAAATGTAAGCTTTTTGCCTTCCTAAAAGATGAGCTTAGGAATATAGTAAATGGATGGACGGGAAGGTGGCTATCAAAAGGTGGGAAGGAAGTAATGATAGAGTCAATCCTGCTATCTCTCCCAACCTATGTAATGTCTTGCTTCCTACTCCCATTGGAGATATGTGATGCCCTGGCTAGTGCCATTGCACAGTTCTGGTGGAGTTCGAACCCACCAAAAAGAGGCTTACACTGGTCAACATGGGACAAACTATGCCTATCTAAAGAGGAAGGGGGAATTGGCTTTAGGATGATCCATGAGTTTAACCTGGCGTTATTAGCTAAACAGTTGTGGAGATTGGCTCAATACCCAGATTCGCTGGTAGCTCGAGTTATGAGAGGCCGGTATTATCGTTTGAGTTCGCCATTGCGAAAGCTCACGGTCAGTGGCCCATCGTATGTGTGGACAAGCATATCGGCGGCACGAGAATTACTGTTGCTGAGGGTTAGACATAAAATACATTCGGTTATGATGTGAAAGTATGGGAGGACCCTTGGATTCCCACAATCCCAGCGAGGCCAGCGTCCTCAACGGCTCCGGTGTTGCATCCGAACATGAGAGTGAGTGATCTCATTAATCAAGAAACAAAGTCTTGGGATTTAGATCGATTGGTGAACTATGTTGATGCTACTGATATACCTCTCATAAGGAGCATGGCCATTAGCTCAACACATCGTAGAGATACACATTGCTGGAGTTACACAAGGAGTGGACAATACACAGTCAAGTATGGCTATTGGGTGGCTCGAAATACAATGATGAATGAGGATGATAATATGGTGGGAGAACCTAGTTTTACAAAACTCCAAGCACATGTTTGGAAGGTTAAAGCACCCCCGAAGATGTGCCATCTTATGTGACAGGTTAGAATAGGTCATGTGGTTGTTAAGAGTGCGTTGAACCACATACACATGCGATGCGACAATTTTTTACCACAATGCGGGGAACCGGAGGAAACAGTTGCACATGCAATCTTTCAATGCCCACCTGCATTGTAGGTGTGGGCCTTATCTTCCATTCCTACCAGCTCATCTTTCTTTCCATTGCAGAGCACATATGCGAAGATGGATTATCTTTTTTGGAGGAAGAAGGCCATAATGGAGCCAGAATTAGATAGGAACCCGTTTCCTTGGCTAATATGGTATATTTGGAAGGCTCTGAACAATAAACTATTCCGAGGAATTGATAGAGATCCTCTGGAACTAGCCCGGTATGCGGAAAGTGAATGCCTTGCATGGTTCCAAGCCAATGAGCAGGAGACAGTGCCATCGCAAGGAAACATAGATGCTGACACCCAGGTCATAAACCTGGGAGATATCTGTTTGGTAGACGGTTTTTGGACCTTTATAGATCAATACTCAGGTTGTGGCTGGAATTGGATAGATAGCATGGGGAATATTCAGATGGGCATGCGTAATGTTAGTAGGGTGGAGTCAGCTTTGCACTCTGAGTTGGAAGCACTGCGGTGGACAATGGAGAACATGCTTGAACATTCACCATGTCAGAGCTTTGGGACGGATTGCAAGGAATTGATAGCAATGCTCACAAACCTCCATGAATGGCCAAGCTTTTCGACGGAATTGGAGAGGCTCTTGACATTGCGGATTTGCTTCCCAGATTTCAGGATAGTTTATGTTCCTAGGTCTCAAAATGCTATGTCCGATTTTTTAGCTAACACTACTCGATCCTTCTATCGAGATCTGATGTATGTTGATTGTTTTATTCCGGTTTAGATCCCTAGACCATCTCAAATTTGAGTAATAGATCAGCCGTTCGTTGTAAAAAAAAAAAAAAAAATTTCTACAATTGGCGCACATTCACTTCAAAATAATTACATGAAGGTGTGCGATGAAGAAAATGGACAAAACCAAATATGGGTTCGGACAAACGTGGTCATCGAGGATCATATCATCGTTCCCAAAATCCAACAACAAAAGATAGAGAACGCTGACGCTGTGAGAATATGGGCTTTGGATTAGTATTGTTCTATTGGATCAGAAACTAGAACAAAGCCCATCACATAATATGCTTTACAAAACGACGTTGATGTTGTTACGTAACGAAGAAGTCAAGAGAAGAATCCTAAGAGAAATAAGGAAAAGAACTATTTACATAATCCATACGACATTAGGAGGAATAAGTCAGCTACGGTTCAAGTATAAAAGGAAGACGTCGAAGCCTTACAAGATGAGCGGTGAGATCCGAGAAAAACCCTAATACAAAGAGAAGTCAAGAGAGAGATCAAGAGTAGAAGAAACTAAGGAGAGACATTGTTCGAGTCATGTCTTTAAGGGATAGAGTTTCTTTGATCTTTCTTATTCTTTGTTGTGTAGAGCGCTTAGAGCGTTTGTGTAAACCCTTTTGACTGATAGTGGATGTTGTGGGAGACGGTTCCCACCCGAGACGTACCGCGCTAGAGGCCGAGAACTCGATGATCAAATTCTATGTGTTATTTAGCTAAGCAATCAAACGATCGATAATTCCTAACAAGTGGTATCAGAGCAATCCAGGTTTTGATTGCGGGGTTAGTGAGATCACGAAGTCTGAATTGTATAGAAGAAAGATAAAGGGACTTATCGTTTCTTCGAGATGGTGGAGCCAACACATGGAAGGGTTAAGGTTGAAAGATCAAAGGGTAGCATGACATTAAAAGAAGTACGGGGTTGCTGAAGACTTGAGACTGATTTCCGCTGCAATCACAAGGTAATTGTGATGGTTTAGGTTTTTGTATACTCGAGGCTGCTAAGGTTATGGAGTCTAGATTTTGGGAGAACACATGGAAGTAGACCGGTTTTAACAATAGAAAAGTCATGATTTTTTGCTGTGAAATCAGGTTGTATCTTGGCTTGTTCTAGTTGTTGAAAATCTATTCAGTTTGGTGTTCAAGAATGGGTTGATAGAGCAACATGATTTATAAATCCATGCCTAAGGGACGCCTTGGGAATGGAATATATGTGAGGAAAGTTGTCTCGAGGTTATGTTACAAATCTTAGATTCAAAAGGAATGGTTACAGCAAAAGAGTATGGAGGTGAAACAAGGAGGCTGCTTGTAGCAAAGCACGGTACGGTCAGGTCTGAGAATCTTCAGAGAGGGTTAAATGTCAGGGAAAAGGATCAGAGTTTCAAGAGCTAAAGAAGAACACAAAGGGTTGTGTAAGGTTCTGTAAAAAGAGATGCTTGGACTAAGGTTGTGTATCGAAAGTCCATCTAGCAAGGATAATGGCTTGATGGCGTGTTCTGTTTAGTGATAACAGCGGTATACAGAGGAGTTCAAGGTATATCTGATACAGAAGGGTCTGGTTGAACAAGAAGAGCTGAATGAAAAGTTGTGTCGAAAGTCTTCCCAAGAAGACTGGTTAGGAGGCGTGTTCCATCATGGATGATGGCGGTACAAGATGGATTCAGGGTTCTGGAAACTCAAGAGAAAGGAATCTAGCAGCAAGGTGTAATATTGTTAGTAAGGTTTTGTTTAACAAGAAGCATGGATCATGGTTTGTGTGAGCATATTTGGAAGCTTGATGGTGTGTTCTGTTAAGGTTAACGGCGGTATAAAGAAGGATCCAAGGCTGTGGAGTTAAACAGAAGGGCATGTTGAATCAAGAACAGTTTCAAGATGGAAACGTGTATGATTCAGTAGCATTTGATTAAGCCATAGAGACTAAAGAAAGAGCTAAATCAGTCCTTGCTGCAACTGAAGGAAGGAAATCAAGATGCAAAGAGGAAAGATGAGTTCAATCAACAACAGATTCATGACAGTCATGGAGGAGGCTGTGTGATTGATTGAGTTATAGTAGAATCAATGTAGCTTCAGGCATGAGGCAAGGACGATTCTATTAAAGGAAGGGTATATGTTTATGCACTACAAGATTTCATTAATTGGCAAACGTTAATGATGAGAAGTGAAAAAGCTTATATAGGTAAAGGGAATTACCTAAAGAATGGAAAAGAAAAGGGGATGAGCTCAGAAGTCGTCAAGAATCAGAAATCATGGAGTGTTGATTCTGGTTCTAGGTGGAGCTCGTTTTGGAAGTCTGAAACGGTTTCATGTTCAGAGTTAAGGTTCTCTGGGTAAAAAGAGACATCTGGTTAAATGGGTGCAAAAGAGATTAAAATCCAAGGAAGTGGATTGAGGATGTTACCTATAATAGAATTGGACATGGAGCTGTGAAAGAACAGAGAGTTCACGTGGAGTTTCTGTTGAAAGTAAGCATGAAATTCAAGTAAGAGTTTCACTTGTATTTTTTGAAAATCAGAAACAAAAGAGATCGGGAATAAAGGTGTACTTGAGATCATCAACGCAGCAGAAGAGCCATGGTGGTTCATCGGAGGAGCTGCATAAAAGCACTGTGAAACATTACCGTTTCAGAGAAATATCAGAAGGTTCAAAGCTCAAAAGGTCACACGAAAGAAAAAAAAAAAGATACGAGTGTTATGTATACCTGAGTATTTCAGAGAAGGGCCATTGGATAAGATTACATAAGGAAATGTCTTAAACAGTGGTGGTGGCGAAGGCTTTCGCCGGACAAGCTGTAGAGAGAAGACAAGGAAGTGCATTAGCTCTGTATGCAACTTATCAAGAGAGATGAGTCAGAGGCTGGAGGCTCTTGAGCACTGATATCATAGGATCATCGATGGAGTGAAATCAGAGTTCCTATCAATGGTGATAGCTTGAGAGAAAATGGAAACTTGAGAGAGAGTCATGAATCTTTCTGAGTTTTGAGCTCAAGAAGAAAACAGAAGCATTGCGGTCGATGGTGGTGTAATCGAAGGAAGAATCAGAGTTCAAGGTGGAGTAACTTGATCTGAGGTTGATGGCAAACTAATTCTCTGAGTTGAGATGGTGGTGGAATCGCTGGGAAAACAGATTCGTCGATGGAAATTCGAAATCGCCAGACAAACTGAAAGGAGACGTGTGACATATATCACAGCGGAGGAGGTGTACAGGTACACCGGAGAAGCTGGAGAATGCGGTAATAGAGTTGCCGGAGAAGCTCGAAAGGGTCTGCAAGCTAAAGTATTGCAGAAAGGTTTACTATCTGGAATAAATCAAAGGGACAGGGGAAGATTTTGTAAGCTGCGTCAGAGAAGTAAAACATGCCAAGAAACTGCAGAGATGATGATCAGAGTTGTTTGGTTCAGATGTCGTGGCATCTAGAAAGGATTTGAGGTTTCATCTCGGGTGGCGACATACTCGAGTTGAAGGTCACCGGAGGGAACCGCCGTGGGCTGCAGATATTCACCGGAGTCACTGACCGGAGTTATAGTTGCATGTCAAGATCTGTTTTTTGAAACGTAATCTGAAGGGAAAGCTTCAATTTGCCATCGGGGAGCACAAGGTCTTGAGGTTTTGAGAGTATAAAGGCTATGTCGAGATGGTAAATGAGATTGCTGGAAAATTCCTACGGTAATAGCAGTCATCATCAGAAAGTCAAGTTTTTTTTCTCTCGTCAAAGACAAGAGACAATTGTTCTTTTGCCATGGAAGAAACGTGAGGTAGAGATGGGCCTTATCAGATCAAAGCCCAAGGTGGAGAATTGTGAGAATATGGGCTTTGGATTAGTATTGTTCTATTGGATCAGAAACTAGAACAAAGCCCATCACATAATATGCTTTACAAACCGACGTTGATGTTGTTACGTAACGAAGAAGTCAAGAGAAGAATCCTAAGAGAAATAAGGAAAAGGACTATTTACATAATCCATACGACATTAGGAGGAATAAGTCAGCTACGGTTCAAGTATAAAAGGAAGACGTCGAAGCCTTACAAGATGAGCGGTGAGATCCGAGAAAAATCCTAATACAAAGAGAAGTCAAGAGAGAGATCAAGAGTAGAAGAAACTAAGGAGAGACATTGTTCGAGTCATGTCTCTAAGGGATAGAGTTTCTTTGATCTTTCTTATTCTTTGTTGTGTAGAGCGCTTAGAGCGTTTGTGTAAACCTTTTTGATTGATAGTGGATGTTGTGGGAGACGGTTCCCACCCGAGACGTACCTCGCTAGAGGTCGGGAACTCGGTGATCAAATTCTATGTGTTATTTAGCTAAGCAATCAAACGATCGATAATTCCTAACAGACGCCTTTCTAGAGGAATATGTTTCCAACGTCATGAAGATCCCTCTGGACACCTCCAGGCCATTATGGGAGCTTCACTTACTCGACTTGAAAACCGTAGACACCGAAGCGGTTGCCGTTTTAAAGATCCACCACTCGCTCGGTGATGGCATGTCAATCATGTCTCTCCTCCTCGCTTGTATGCGTAAAACATCCAACCCTGACGAGCTGCCGAGTCTCCCTACTGCTTCATCTCGGTTAACGGCCGGTTCAAGGAGTACTTCCAGGTTATGGTGGTTGGTTAAGACTATCTGGACGGCGGTTATGTTGATATTAAACACGGTTTGTGATGCTTTGGAGTTAAGTTTAACGAGATTGTTCTTCAAGGATACCAAAACGCCCATCAAAGGCGATTTCCTATAAACGAAGAAGGGTAGAGGGTTGCGTCTGGTTCATCGCACCGTAAGCCTTGACGATATAAAACTAATCAAGAACTCCATGAAGATTGTATGCTTATTTTTCTCCTTTGATTTGTAGGGGGACACATTCTCTTAGTCAAATTGTTTGCTCAATTCATTAGAGAGATGCCTTATCAGCTTTGACATATCACTATAAGTATACGAGCCCCTAGAAATCAGCTTTAAAATGTCACTATAAGTATATGAGCTCCTACTCCTAGGGAACCAGTAATCACCATAAGTACCATAAACATACTGTAGTCGTAGTTCTGGTTCTTGAAAACTAGGCTGAATGCTATAAAGTTCACTTCAAGAAAAATAACAATAAAGTTGAATATCTCATATTCTGGTTTAACAGACAGTCAACGATGTTGTACTTGGGGTAACCCAAGCTGGTGTCTCGCGATACTTGAAGAGAAGATACGGTAACTAAACTGCACACTCACTTTCTTCTAGCAAGGGACAGTTACTGCATATTATTAGCGTACAGTCTAATAATGTTGTGAAAATCTAAGAGAAGAAAGTAACACGAGTGAAAGAAAATGCCTTAAAGAACAAGGATAAGGGCAGCTCTGCTTGTAAACTTAAGACCCACCACTGGAATCCAGGCAAGTTTATAAAAGCTCGCTTACTTCACTTATTACAAGTTAATAACTAGTTACAGGGGGATTTCGATAATTTTGTTTTTTTAAGACAGGAACTAGCCGATATGATGGCGAAAGGGTCCAAACGTAGGTGGGGAAATATGGTTAGCTGTTTAGTCTTTCCATTTTCTATAGCATTACACGATGACACCACTACAAGAAAACTTGTCTATTACTAGGATGGGTATTCCTCGTTATTTCCTAGTAAATGACAATTTATTAGGAACTTACGAGGAAACGTGTTTCGTCGAAACACGTTCATCGTAAAACCTTTTTCCTCGTAAGGTCCTAGATAATTTACGAGGAAACCTTTCCTCGTAAAGGCGTGGTTAGCTTTTCCTCGTAAGGTCCTCGTAGGGTTTCCTTGTAAGCTCTTAGTTAGACTTTCCTCGTAAGCTCGTAGTAATACATTACGAGGAACTTACTAGAATTATTTACGAGGACATTACTTGGAAACCTTTACGAGGATTTTGTTTCGAAATATTTTTTTTCCTATTAAAAAAAATAATTATAAATATAAATAATTTATTTTAAAAAAAATCAAATTATAAATAAAATATAAAAAAACAAAATATTTTATAAGTAACTAAATAATATACAATTCAGTTTTAAAATTCATAATATACACTTAAAAATAAAAAAAAAACTACGGATGCTGGTCGTGAAATTGCCGAACGAACTCATCCTAGCTCGCCAAATCCTGCTCCTCTCCAAAGTTGGTTGCCGACTGTGACTGTGATGGTGGATGCTCTTGGGTTGGAAGCCCTCAGCGTTCTCGTCTCTGACGCAACATCTCCTCCAATTGCGGGTTTCCAACAGCCAAAATGTCGAGGACATTGGTGAGAGAAGTCACATGCTCGGTGAGCGAACTCACATGAGACTGCGTCGCCTGCAACTCCGAGCGCAGCTGAGCATTGACATCGTGCTGCTCCTGAGCATAAGACGATGTCGCTGCAGGGACATCGTTAACCGACCCAATCCCGACGATACGCCCCTTTTTCCTAGGGGAGACCTGTAAATAAAAATATTAATAACATTAAGAAAAAAATTAAATAAATAATAAAAATTAATAGTAAAACAAATTATTTACCTCCTCGTAAATCTTATCCACTTCAAGAGTGGATAATATGACTGGAGTCCCAGACTGCTGAGTCAGCTGGGTCTGGCGTTCGTCAACTCGGGAAACAACCTCGTTGTAGATCCGCTCAAAAGCAGGATCTACAAACTGCCCAGCTTTGTTCCGGTGGGTCCTCTCGTAAAGGTCTTTCAGAGATGGAAGAACTCCTGTCTCTTTAGCCTAAAAGTAGTTTTTAAAATTAAATATTAATTTGGAATATTCAAATAAAATAAAAATTAAATAGTTATTAAAAATCATCTTACCATGTCTAGACGAACTCCCCCGTGAGGTTTTCGAACCATGGTGTGAAGCATCTTCATGTTGCCATGCTCGTCTCTGGTCATGCGGTTCCCGGAGTTTTTGTGGGAGGTTCTGACCGAGTCCGGCAACCCCCAATAGCTGATGAGACTATCCCACCGTGGTTATGAGGCAATCAGGTTTCCCGTCCTCGTAACCATCCACCTGATTTAAAATAATTAGAATTAAAGTCAATAATATTTTAAAACTATATATATATTATAATTTATAAATCCATACCTGATAGTTGCACTTCCAGTTGTAGACCATGTCGAGCAATCGTGCTCTTGACTTGCCCTCAAACTCCGTCTTCACCCGCTGGTGAATCCCAATAGACCAACGATATTTTTGCTGTAACGAGAAAAAATAAGAGACAAATTAGTTCAATAATATTAATAATTTAAATAATTAAAAATAAAGTAAGTTGATAAATAAAACTTACAGCGAACGATTTAGACCACGTCTTTTTTGTGTGGCTCGCCGTCTTCTTCCAGATTGGAGCTGCATCGGGAAATTATCCTTGATACAGTCCGTGACGCTAGTTGCGACACAATTGTCAAGACCAAACCTGGAAAGACACAAAATAAATCATTAATTAGATTAATTTTTAAATAAATTTAAAAAACTTTTTTAAAATTAAAACATACCATAATACGTTTTGGCCGTCCCGTCGGATAGGATCTAACTCTGGCAGCCCTTCACTGCATGGAAGAGCCAAAATATCCTCCACCGTGTACACCGCAAAGGGTGCGTTCGGCGGCACCTGCAAGTCGGGATGAACCCCGACCGGTGGAGGAGGAGGAGGAGGAGGAGGAGGTGGAGGAGGATGTGGTTGCCGGGATGCCGTAGAAGCTCCCTGAGTCTCGGGAACAGCGTAACGATCCGGAATCAAAGATGAACCGGGAGCTGACGAAGATGAACCGGGAGCATCCTGACGCCCGAAAATATCTCCGTAGTGACTCCCCTGAAGAGACGACGTCCTCTTACTAGCAGCCCTAGCAATCTTGCTCTGTCTAGGCATCTATATTTTTTTAAAAAAAAAATCAAAACATTAATTCCCGTATAATTTAAAAAAACAGTTAAAAAAGTAAACCAACATAATCTAAATTACCTAAACTAACCACCTAATCTAAATTCCCTAAACTAACCACCTAATCTAAATTCCCTAATCTAATCACCTAACTATGAATTAGAGAGAACCTTTAGAGGATTCAGAGAGAAGCTTACTACAAAATGAGAAATCGGATTGCTCGAGTTTATATAAGGAATTTTGTTTCCACGTAAAGCCCTAGTAACAATACTAGGGCTTTACGAGTAAATATCTATGCCCGTGTTTTTATTTCCTCGTAAGGTCCTAGTAATACAATTACTAGGAACTTACGAGGAAAATGCTTTACGAGGAAATAGCTATGCTCGCGTTTTTTTCCTCGTAAAGTCCTAGCAATACTTTACTAGAAATTTACGAGGAAACGGCTATATCCGCGTTTTCTATTACTAGGGCTTTACGAGGAAAGGGTTAATAAATCCCTAAAATCGAAACCCCAAACCCCAAACCAAAACTTCCATAACTTATAACATCTTCTACAACCAAACTCCTAACCTCTTCTACACATAAACCTCAAACCCCAAATGCAAATTGATTTTTGTGATTAAACAAACTTAAAACATATATAATCCAAATTCATTTTTGTGATTAAACAAACTTATAAACATACATAATTCATTCGGATACATTGTCGTAATATGTCGAAACATCATCATTTTCTAAAAACTCGTCGTCTACACCTTCGTCCGTTGAGTGATCAGGAACATATTCGTATTCACGATTGTGCGGATCAATGAGTAGGAACTCATCAATTTCTGCTTCAGCTTCATCGATCTCATTGGTGTTTTCTTCTTGTAATGGTGGTTCTTCTCCAGCGATTATTCGTCCTCGAGGTGTAACTTTGATAAACAGCTAACCAGTTTATTCCCGAGGTAGTAATCCGAGGGTATGGAATGAAGCAAACTTGATATGCTTGGGAAGCTGATATGAAAGGCTTGAACTTGTTGTACCTACGAAAATAAAGATCAATCTAAAAATTAATTAATACTGGAAACCTGGATATTAAAAAAAAAGAATTTGTTGTACCTTCACCCACTGTTGACATCAACTACACCGTTCTTGTTAATACGAATACCTATGTTGACGACGGGGTCGTACCACTCACACTTGAAGATAACGACGTATTTCAAACTCATACCTGGGAATTGAACTTCATAAATCTCCTGCAAGATCCCGTAGAAATCTGTTTCGCCTTTCACACATATTCCATAATTACTTGTCGCTCGGTGTCTACCATAGTCATAGGTATGAAAAGTATAGCCTCGGGTGAAATACATCGATGATGTAGTGACCTTTGCAACTGGACCTTGAAGTAATTCGCGAAACCATGCGGGATACTCAGGATCGTCATAATCAACCTGCAACAGAAAGTAATATAACTAGACATTAGACTTAATTTGTGGTAATTTATGCATACACTTTAAGTAATAAATAAATACATGTTTCCTCAACCACTTGATAAAGTGTTGATCTTTCCTTTTTTTCTAACTCAGTTGTCGATATACCAGGTATTGCTTCCTCGACTTGAGTGACAAATTGGCTGTAAAATCATATATGTTATGTTATATATTTAATATTGAAAAAAATAATATATATATGTATATATATATATATATATATAAGTGTGTATGTTTATATATTTACCTTTCAAAATAAGCAATCAATGGATGCTCGCAATTAAGAAGAATATAAAGGTGTGCACTATGGACGTCTTCATCACTCGACCACCAAACCTCTTTCAATTTCCCACCCAATCGCCCAATTTGACAAAAGATGTCTGGAACATCGTCTTCCATATNTATATATATATATATAAGTGTGTATGTTTATATATTTACCTTTCAAAATAAGCAATCAATGGATGCTCGCAATTAAGAAGAATATAAAGGTGTGCACTATGGACGTCTTCATCACTCGACCACCAAACCTCTTTCAATTTCCCACCCAATCGCCCAATTTGACAAAAGATGTCTGGAACATCGTCTTCCATATATGTCGACACAACACCACCATCATCATATCTTCTTGAAGCTCGTTTCCTTGTACGTACTTTTGGTGAAAAGTAGTACGATGTGAAATGTGATGTTTCTTCCGTCAAACTTCCCGTAACAATAGAACCTTCAACTCTTTCTAGGATTTTGGCTTTTCCTTTCAAAGTTTTAATGGCCCTTTCATACTGATACATCCATCCATAATGCACGGGTCCACGAAGTAATGCCTCGTACGGGAGGTGGACAACTAGGTGTTCCATGACGTCGAAAAAAGTAGGCGGGAATATTTTCTCCAAGTTGCAGATTAAGACGGGGATGTTTTCATGAAGTTGTTGGACAACTTCCACTTTAAGAGTCCGGGTGCTCAGATCCCTAAAAAATGCTCCAATTCCTTATATATTACAAAAACTAAAATTATCCACATTAGTATATATATATATATATATATATAGAAATAAATTAATCATATCATCGTATTATATTAATTAATTACCTGAAAGTGCTTCATGTACTTTTGCCGGTAGTAGCTCCGCAAACGCAAAGGGAAGTAGTCGCTGCATAAAGACATGACAATCATGGCTCTTCATCCCGGAGAACTTTTGCCTTTCTCAACACATCTTGAGAGATTTGAAACATACCCATCAGGGAACTTCACTTCTGAAGCCACCCAGTTGAACAACACAAACTTTTTTTTTGATGACAGTCTGAATATTGGAACTGGAACTTGCCCATTGCTTTTTATATGTAGCTCACTCCTCGAGCAGATATCGGGTAAGTCCAACCTTGATTTTACGTTTTCTTTCGTCTTCCCTGGGACATTCAATATAGTGTTCACAATGTTCTCATAAAAGTTCTTCTCTATATGCATCACATCGAGGTTGTGGCGCAAAAGAAGATCTTTCCATTATGGCAATTCCCAAAATATACTCTTTTTGTGCCAATTGTGCTGAACACCATAAGAATCAGACATTTAACTGGGAACATGCCAATTCCCACCACGAGGAGTTGTTTCTAGAGCACAGTAGTAATCGATTTGCGCTACGATTTGTTCTCCAGTTAAATATGGAGGAGGAGTGTCTCTAACAACCCTTTTGTGCCTGAACAATTTCTTGTTTCTTCGGTATGGGTGGTAAACGGGAAGAAATCGACGGTGACAATCAAACCAACTAGTCTTCCTACCATGCTTCAACTGAAACACATATGTCATTCCATTACAATATGGACAAGCTAATCTCCCATGTGTAGTTCACCCAGACAACATCCCATATGCAGGAAAGTCACTTATGGTCCACAAAAGCATCGCTTCCATCGTAAAGTTTGTTTTTGTTGAACAATCATATGTCCTCACCCCTGTTGACCACAAATCTTTCAACTCTTTTATCAGTGGTTGTAGAAAAACGTCGAGAGATCTTTTTGGATGTTTTGGACCAGGTATTAATATAGTCATGAATAGAAACTCTCTTCGCATGCACATCTCCGGTGGCAGGTTATACGGTGTAAGAAAGACCGGCCACAATGAATATTGTCTCCGAGACATTCCAAATGGACTAAATCCATCATTGCATAATCCAAGATACACATTCCGGCTATTGCTAGCGAAATGTGGATGTACATTGTTAAAATGTTTCCAGGCTCTTGCATCTGATGGATGAGTCATCTCTCCATCCGTCTGAGTATGCTCGGCATGCCATCTCATCCCTCCAGCAGTCTCCTCAGATTGGTAGAATCTTTTCAATCTGCCTGTGATTGGTAGGTACCACATCCTTTGGTACGGTACCCTATTACGCCCTCGACCTTGCGGTTTGAATCGTGGCTTCTTACAAAATCGACATTCTTTTAACTTCTCATCATCTCCCCAGTAAATCATGCAGTTGTCGATGCAAACGTCTATCATCTCCGAGGGCAACCCAAGACTATATACCAATTTATGAATCTGATAATAAGATTTAGCAGACACATTGTCTTCTGGCAAATACTCTTTAAACAAGTCTGCCCATGCATCCATACAATTTTCAGGTAGATTGTGATCGGTTTTAATACTCATCATTCTAGCAGCCAACGACAATTAAGACAGACCTTCTCTACAACCACTATAAATTGGCTCATTCGCAGCATCTAACATTTCATAAAACTTTTTTGCATCTAAGTTAGGTTCTTCAACTTCATCATCATCATCAGTTACAAATGCATCACCTACCATATCATGAACCTTATCACAATCTACCATTTGTTTCTCTTGGTGATGATAGCTATTTTCATTACGCAAATGATCAACCGGTTCAACCTGAAAATTGCTATTACTACTACTACCTTCATTTCTACAACTAGCATCGTCTTCTCCATGTTGATACCAAATATAGTAATATGGCATGAAACCTCTATTTATTAAATGCTTCCAAACATTTTCACGATGGCCTAATTTTGTATTGCAGCATTTCCGACAAGGACAGAACATCTTACCACTTTCCTGCGTGAGTGGTGTAGAATCTGCTTGATGCATAAACGTCTCCAACCCTTGTGGGTGTTGAAATCCACCTACTGTCAAATAATCGTAAATAAGGATACTTCGGGAAAACCCTAAGTTTCCAAAAGAACCGGCTATCTGCAGAACCGCACAACGAAGATTAAGATAACAAGAAAACTTTAGAATTATTAAAAGATAAACGAAAATCGAGAGCAAAGAGGTTCTTATTCCGAATCTGCGTTGAACTGGTACAAAGAGAGTAGCCGAAAACTTAAGAACAAAAAACCCTAATTGAGACGCAGCTCGCTAACAGAAAAACGGAAAGATTCCTAAATGCTAGTTTTGGTGGTGAGAGCTCTGAATTTCGTATGTCTTGCTTCTGCCCCAGACCTCCTATTTATATACTCCTCGCCTTGGTCGTTCGATCTTTCCATTTTGCCCAGATTCGACTATATCGGGAATTTTCCATTTTTCTCGATCCTTCCTTTTCTTCCGCGGAAATCTTCTATTTTTCTTCAAACCTTCCTTTTATCTTAAAACTTGACTTTTATTTTCCTCCTGCGAGTAAACCGTCAAAACGTTATCAAATCTGCGGGTTAGATTCCGTTAAGATCGCGAGATGGGTTTTTATCGCGTTTTAGGTCCTTCCGGGCCGTTTTGCGATAAATCCGTTTTCTGACTTTTTACGGGATCGTTTCCTGATCTGATGTCGTTTTTAATAAATTACTCGAGTTAATCGCAAGGTTTTACGATTTACTCGACTTTTTATTAAAAACACGTTTTTTACGACTTACTCGGCGTTTTTTATTAAAAACGAGTTTTTATGATTTCAACGAGAAATCTCGAATAATTCGTATAGTTTAGGCAATGTTCGGTGTTTCGTTTGACCGTTGCCGTTTTATACGATTTCCTCGAGTTCTTCCCGAGAGAGCGAAGTTTTACGGTTTTTATCGTAAAACTCGAATGGTAAGTCGGATCGAGATGGAACGGGAGATGTTTCGGCCGTAGTTTAGAACGTGACCTTGTTGAAAGACGTAAGTTTCGAATTGGGAATGCGGGAGATCGAGACGCGGAATATCCGGGAAGTCTCTAGTTCGCCCATCGGCGAACTAAGCCGGGCCGGCTTAGTTCACCGATGGGCGAACTAGTCGAGCATCTCCAAGTTCGCCCATCGGCGTACTAAGCCGGGCCGGCTTAGTTCGCCGATGGGTGAACTAGATGAGTACCTCTTAGTTCGCCCATCGGCGAACTAAGCCGGGCCGGCTTAGTTCGCCGATGGGTATCTTTCGCCCATGGGCGAACTAGATGGGTATCTCTTAGTTCGCCCATCGGCGAACTAAGCCAGGCCGGCTTAGTTCGCCCATGGGCGAACTAGTTGCGACTAGTTCGCGCTTTACGGCTATTTCGGTTTTTTGCGGTTTCGTAAAACGATTCTCGAGTTTTATAAAACGATCTTCGGATTTCATAAAATGACCTTCGAGTTTTATAAAACGACCTTCGAGTTTTATAAAACGATATTCGAGTTTTATAAACCGATCTTCTAGTTTTATAAAACGATCTTCGAGTTTCAAAAAACGACCTTCGAGTTTTATAAAACGACCTTCGAGTTTTATAAAACGATATTCGAGTTTTATAAAACGATCTTCTAGTTTTATAAAACGATTTTCGAGTTTTATAAAACGATCTTCGAGTTTTATAAAACGATTCTCGAGTTTTATAAAACGATCCTTAAGTTTTATAAAACGATCTTCGGGTTTTAGAAAACGGCCTTTCGAGTTCTATAAAATGATTCTCGAGTTTTATAAAACGATCCTTAAGTCTTATAAAATGATTTCTCGAGTTTTATAAAACGATCTTCGAGTTTCATAAAACGGCCTTTCGAGTTTTATAAAACGATTCTCGAGTTTTATAAAACGATCTTCGGATTTTATAAAACGGCCTTCCGAGTTTTATAAAACGATTCTCGAGTTTTATAAAACGATCTTCGGATTTATAAAACGGCCTTCGGGTTTTATAAAACGGCCTTTCGAGTTTTATAAAACGATTATCGAGCTTTATAAAACGATCTTCGGGTTTTATAAAACGGCCTTTCGAGTTTTATAAAACGATTATCGAGTTTTATAAAACGATCTTCGGGTTTTATAAAACGGCCTTTCGAGTTCTATAAAACGGTCTTTCGAGTTTTATAAAACGATTATCGAGCTTTATAAAACGATCTTNTAAAACGATCTTCGGGTTTTATAAAACGGCCTTTCGAGTTTTATAAAACGATTTTCGAGCTTTATAAAACGATCTTCGGGTTTTATAAAACGGCCTTTCGAGTTTTATAAAACGATTATCGAGTTTTATAAAACGATCTTCGGGTTTTATAAAACGGCCTTTCGAGTTCTATAAAACGGTCTTTCGAGTTTTATAAAACGATTATCGAGCTTTATAAAACGATCTTCGGGTTTTATAAAACGTCCTTTCAAGTTCTATAAAACGATTCTCGAGTTTTATAAATGACTTTGAGTTTTATAAAACTACTCCTCGGGTTTTATAAAATTGTTCCTTTTGTATTTTTGCGGGGAGTTTTGGTTATTAATTCCGTCGTACCGATTTTGACCCCAACAGTTAGCCCCCCAGCTCGTAAGAATCGTGAGGTTCTTGCGAGTGGATTGAGCTCGTTTGGCGAGTTTGGTAGAATTAGGCGGAACTTTAATGGCCAAAAGTCCAAAGGTGAATAGTAAAATTCTTCCCTATAAGTATAAGGAGTAAAATTTTGAATTCTTTACTCCATCTTTTACAACTCATTCAAGAAATTTTTCTCTCCACTTTCTCTGAAGATCTTCAAACATGTTTTCAGGAAGAAAGACTCGTTCCTCAACTAGTTCCAATTTTCAAAATTCTGAAGGGACGAGTTCGCAGCCTCCAGCCTTGGCTCCGAAAGAAGAGTATTCGTCCCCGTTAGTCGATCCGGCGGACCTCGAGGCTTTTTGGGCGCTCGGAGACGAGTCGGGGTCCGCTAGGCCTCGAACTTGGGTTCCAGCTTTGTCAGACGTCGATCAAATTTCCGGACGTCCGAGCTTGACGCTTTTTAACAGTATCGATTACATGCGTGAATTCTGCCGAGTTCCAGAGGCCGTTGAGTTTCGTTCCCCACTTGCCGGGGAAAGCGACGGGGATGCGCCCGACGGTTTTTTCACATGTTACAACATTTTCTTGCAACAATGCCACCTTTGGTTTCCGATTCCGGAAGTCATTGTGCATTACCTTCACAGGCTGGGACTATCGATCAGTCAATTGACTCCTCCAAGTTTAAAGCAACTCGTTGGTCTTTTGACGCTGAGTTACGAGCAAGGAATCACCCTTACCGTCGATCATCTCGAGGGTCTGTTAAAGCCCACAGGGCAATCGCGGAGGATCACTATATGCCCTCATGATGAAATTGTTACGGGCTGCTCAACGCTTTCTACTTCTTGGAAGAAAAATTTCTTCTACGTTCGTATCGACGGTGCGTCGGTCGAGGAGGGCAGCATTCCGCTTTTTACGACCACGTGGGGTCGGAGAGGTATGCGACTTGAGTTCACACGAATCCTCTTCGTATTATTATTATTATTATTTTTTAAATAACTTTCTGTTTTTCTGCAGTGACCAACCCTTTGCCTCCGTATCCCGCGGATCTTTCGGATATCACCACTTCTCTCAAACGCGGTGAAGTTGGTTGGTGCAGTTTTTCTCCGCAACGTGTCCGTCAAGCGGTTGCCCTCTTCCGATCTCGACATTTTGCGGATTCTCTGATTTACGAAGAGGATCCGTTTATCAGAGAGTTCATTCCGCATGTTCCCTCGATGGGGAGTGGCAAATCACGCTTCCGAAGGGATAAAAATCCGGTAATTGAAGACGATGACTCTGAGCGCGCGACTTCTCCTGATAATATTCTCAAGGATTTTCTTGATAGTCAGGCGGAAGATGGCGTCTGGACGAAGGCGGGCGGATCATCGACCTCCCATTTTCCGGACATTGACCATGATCAAGTTCCGGAGCTTATTAGGGGGTCTGAGATAGCAAAGGAGGTACGTGCGTTTGTTGTTTTCTTTTTCGAGCAGTTTTTATGACATTGCTTAATTCTTCTCTTTGGTAGGGTTTCCTTATCATGAGCCGAGCCCTGGACAACCGTACTGCTGAGGCTCGCCTTGCCGAGTTTCGAGCGAACATGGCCGAAAAGGAAGTCGCTCGCCTTCGGGCAGAGGTTGAGGCCAACCAAGCCGAAGAAGTGGTTGCGAGGGAGGTTGCTCGCGTGAGGGATGAGTGTGCGACCAGGTCTCGTCGTGCCAAGGAGCTTTCTGACCAAAGGATTCGTCGTGCTCGTCGTGCGGGCAAACGAGAGGTTGCCGAGGAGATGAAGGCTCGTCGCGAGCGATTTGCAACCGGTTGTTCGGATGCGGAAGCTGTTCAACGAGCGCATGGTGATTATCGTGAATGTCGCGGGATCGTTCATGGGTTATCCCTGACTCAGAATGAAGGGTATTCGATTGCTAAGGAATTCCCCGTGCGATGGGAAAACTTGGATCGGGAAAGAGATATGCAGTCCGAATTTTTCGACCTTAAGGCGCGCATGTGGGATCAATGGAATCCCGTCGTGGTGTCGCCGGATTCGGTCGAAGTCGATCCTGGGGTTTCGGATGTAGATGGTGAAGTCGATCAGCCCGTGTTTGATGACTTTGATGTGTGATGTTATTAGTTTTTTCGATTTTGTCGTTGTTTTTCCGGGCTGGCCGTTGGTGGCTTTGAATCCCTACCGCTGGGCGGTGTGTACTTGGATGCTTTTAATAAGAAAATATTTTCTAAGTATGAAATTCGTTTTTTATGTTAGATGTAGAGGAAAGAATACGAGTTGTCATCTCGTACCTAACTCTTCGGTGTAAATCGTCCGATTCATTAACTCGAGAGATTTCGATTTTCGCGAGTGTTTAGATGTGGGCGAAGAGACATGCCTTTAGGATCTCGATTCATGCCTTGAGACGTTAGCGACCAGTGTGCTGGGTTTAGGGCAAGACCTAGGTTTACTTTCGGATTGGGGCTGTGCGATGACTAATCGGCTTTCGTTTTGCCTGTTGCGATTTTAACCTGATTCCATACCGATTTA
>CAKOAT010092932.1:1640-24010 GCA_932364175.1 Eruca vesicaria subsp. sativa | reverse complement strand
ATCAATGATCTTGGTGAACACAGTTTCGATTCGATTTTATGCTATATCTATCGATACTCCTAGAGAG
Organism: Eruca vesicaria subsp. sativa; assembly: GCA_932364175.1. Taxonomy (NCBI): domain Eukaryota; kingdom Viridiplantae; phylum Streptophyta; class Magnoliopsida; order Brassicales; family Brassicaceae; genus Eruca; species Eruca vesicaria. Next base: position 23,943 of record CAKOAT010092932.1, on the reverse strand, counting down.
TTATCGATCGACAGCAACCCATATCGTCCGATATCGCTGTCAAAACATCGGTCGATATTGCTGGCAATAAGATCAGTGGATGAGTATATTTAGCGACTGCTATTAGATCTGTCTAAGAATCGAAGTTCTTATATATCTTGCAAGCAATTCATTAAAACATCTGTAGCATTATAATCCTGATTATCTAAATAACAACCTTGAATCTAACTACTTTTTTTATTGTCTTAAAACCAAAACCTATTCTCTTGAGCAACTTACCATTTCTCACAAACTGCAATTTACTATTTTAAACCTAATCAACCTAGCGTAATCACTTAGGATTACTTCTATTGTGTTCCTTAGTTCCCTGTGGATTCGATCCCTAAGTACTACAACTGAACCTCTTATTTGAGAGAGTAATTCACTTCTTAGGGTTAAACATTTGAGTGATATCACCCGCAGGTCGGTGAAACGCTAGTAGATCTGGATGGGTTTCCCATCCTCACGTGGCCAAGGGTCACGCTCATCTTCCCTATCCGAGGAGGAAGAAGATGATGGAGGGTGTCCTCCGGAGGTGCTAGGTGCGTCGAGTCTCCGCTTTGTTCTCCTTTCTTGGTTTGGATTCATCTGCAAAAAGAGTGAAATCGAGTGTCAGTAATTCGCTCAGTTGGTTGATATCGATCGATGTAAACCGCTGGATACCGATCGATATCGATCGATTTCGGGTTTTTCTGAATCCGACCAGAAGTGCCTATCGATCGACAGGGTGAGACCGATATCGATCAATATCGAGTCCCGAAACCTGCAAAAATCTCAAGAACGCAAAACGCAATTTCATAGTGTAAATCCTAGTTCTAACACTCATAAACCTTTAATCTATCGATCCTAACAACTCTAATCAATTTAAAATAAACATATCGAGCGATTTCTAGGCAAAATTGTGTTAAACCTTGTTCTCTTTAAAAAATCTAAAAATCAAAGGATTATACCTTGAAGGATTTTGGATTTGAGAGTGAAACCGGGATAGGAGGGGAGTTTTGAATCGATTGAGGTAAAAAACGGGTAAGATCCGTGAAGAATCGAGAGAGAAAGAGAGGTTTGTGTGTTTCGGGGGCGATTTGCGATAGTGAGGGAGAGAGAGGCGCGTATCGATTTAAAAGGGGTTTGCCCTCGATATGTCCATATCGACCGATACGGATAGGTGTATATCGATCGATATGACTCGATTAGACTATTATGTTTACTAGTTTTGCTGAAGGTTTAAATAACTAATAATTAAAACTGAAAATCTTAATTCTAAAAACATGATAAATTAAATCCTAATAGTAGTTTGCCTCCCACTCAGCGCTTATTTTAAGTCGTTTAGCTTGACTTATCTATTCGGTACCCTATGTGGAGTTAAGCATACCTAACCGAAGGGGTTTATTATTTGGGAGTTTAACCCAATAGTGTTCACTCGTTGGCCATTTACCATAAATTCTTCTCCTTTCTCATTTATAAGTGTAACGGTTCAATTTGGTGGGACTGCTGTGACAGTAAAAGGGCTGGACCAATGAGATCGAAGTTTTCCGGGAAATAAAGTCAAACAAGAGTTATATAAGAGAACCTGATCATTCGGGACGAAATGTCGGGAAATGATGTGCTTGTCATGAATAGCTTTGCTTCTCTCTTTATAGAGCTTAGAGTTCTCATAGGCCAGATGTCTTATTTCATCCAGTTCTTTAAGCTGGATGAGTCTCTTTTCTGCAGCTGACTATATGTCAAAATTTAATAATTTAGTAGCCCAGAATGCTTTGTGCTCTAACTCAATAGGTAAGTGGCAAGATTTTCCGTAGAGTAAGTGAAATGGAGTTGTTCCTAGTGGTGTTTTAAAAGCGGTTCGGTAAGCCCAGAGTGCATTATCTAAATTCCTAGACCAATCCTTTCTTGTGGCTCCCAGAGTCTTTTCTAGAATTTCTTTGATCTGTCTGTTAGAAACTTCGACTTCTCCACTTGTTTGCGGATGGTAAGGTGTTGCAACTCTATGGTGGACTCCCTTATTTGAGTAGATACTCAAAAATTTTGTTGATGAAATGGGTTCCACCGTCGCTTATAACTATTCGAGGGACTTCAAATCTTGGGAAAATGATGCTCTTGAAAATTTTGATAACAACAGAGGCATCATTTGTGGGTGAGGCTATTTCTTCAACCCATTTGGAAACGTAATCAACAGCAACCAGAATGTATCGGTCTCCGTAAGAAGTAGGGAAAGGACCCATGAAGTCGATCCCCCAACAATCGAAAACTTCTACTTCCAGAATGAATTTTTGTTCCATTTCATGTCTTTTGCTGATTTTTCCTCGACGTAGGCATCTGTCGCACTTGACTATAAAGGCATGAACGTCGCGGAACATTGTTGGCCACCAAAATCCAGCTTGGAGAATTTTGGAAACCGTTTTAAAGGTTGCAAAATGTCCAGCGTATTCGGATCCATGGCAGTGATTAATGATATCTGAAATTTCAGTTTCAGCTACGCATCGTCGAAATATGCCGTCAGCGCATTGTTTGTAAAGGTAAGGTTCGTCCCAATGATACCTCCTTACTTCTCTGAAAAACTTCTTTCTGTCATAGTTTTTAAGTTCTTCAGGTTCGACGTCTGTGGCAAGGTAGTTTACTATGTCAGCATACCAAGGTCTCTCGCTAAATCGCTTTTCCACAGCGTGTGTTTCGTGTTCAATATCTCCATTCTGGGAGATGTTATATTTATCTGTGAGCGTTTGGCATGCCACAGTCGCGGTCGTGTCGATGGTGATCTTAAACGTGATGTTTCGTAAGTCAATATCATCGTTTCCATCGATCGACATGGTATCACTAGTATCAATCGATTCAACTGATTGTCCATCGATCGATGTCAAGTCTCCGAAATTGATGCTTTCAGTATCAACGGCTGATGCAAGTTCAGATGAGAGTTGTATATGGCCGATGATTGATGAATCTGTGAAGTACACATTTTCAGTTGGTATGAAATCATTAATAGGGACTTCTTCATCTATTCTTATCCGGGAAGGATGATCTGCGACACCATTTTCTACTCCCCTCTTATCCTTTATTTCCATATCAATTTCTTGGGGAAGGTGTATCCATCGGATAAGGCGCGGTTTCGCGTCTTTCTTTTGCATTAGGTATTTTAATAGCGGCATGATCAGTGTGAACAATGACTTTCAAGCCCACTAGATAGTTACGGAATTTCCCAAAAGCGTATACTACTGCAAGTAGTTCTTTCTCAGTTGTTCCATAGTTTCTCTGAGCGTCATCTAGAGTTCGGCTGGCGTAATAGATAACATGTAGCTTATTCTCTTTTCGCTGCCTTAGAACCGCTCCTACAGCGAAATCGCTCGCATCGCACATTATTTCGAATGGAAGGCTCCAGTCAGGTGCTTGTACGACGGGGGCAGTTATCAGTGCTTTCTTGATCTTTTCAAATGCTTGTTGACAGTCCGGTGTGAAATCAAATTTAGTGTCCTTACAAAGGAGGGTAGTCAGGGGTCTGGCTATCTTGCTGAAATCCTCTATAAATCTCCTATAAAATCCTGCATGTCCTAGAAAGCTTCTGATGTCTCTTATGCTAGCTGGGGGTGGTAGACTCGTCATCACTTCTATTTGTGCTCTGTCTACTTCAATTCCGGCTTCGGACACTTTGTGTTCGAGTACGATTCCGTCATTAACCATGAAATGGCACTTTTCCCAGTTTAGGACCAGATTTTTTTCCTCACGTCTTTCTAAAACCTTGCATAGGTTGTCAAGACAATCTTTAAAACTCGATCCATAAACTGAGAAGTCATCCATGAATACTTCTATGAATTTTTATATCATATCAGTGAAGATGGACATCATGCAGTGTTGAAAAGTAGCTGGGGCGTTACATAGACCAAATGGCATCCTCCGATATGCGAAGGTTCCATAGGGGCATGTGAATGTTGTCTTTTCTTGATCATCCAGATGTATCGGGATTTGGAAAAATCCGGAATATCCATCAAGAAAACAATAGTATTGGTGATTTGCTAATCTTTCCAACATCTGGTCAATAAAAGGCAGAGGAAAGTGATCTTTCCGGGTTGCGGAATTCAGTTTCCTATAATCGATACACATGCGGTGTCCGGTTACAGTCCTTGTTGGAATAAGTTCATCTTTTTTGTTCTTGACGACTGTAATACCTCCCTTCTTTGGTACAACGTGGACCGGACTTACCCAATAGCTATCGGAAATTGGATAGATTATCCCTGCATCGAGCAGTTTAATGATTTCCTTCTTTACGACTTTCTGGAGACTCGGGTTCAGTCGTCTCTGATGTTCTACAGACGACTTGGATTCGTCCTCCAGATGAATCCGGTGCATACAAAGGCCAAGAGATATGCCTGGGATGTCATCTAAGGAGTATCCAAGTGCTTTCCTATGCTTGTGAAGCTTGTTCAGGAATAGAGCAAGTTCCCCGTTAGTGAGATTTGCGTTAACTATCACTGGATAGGAATCATCCATAAGAAAAGCATACTTAAGTCCAGCGGGTGAGATTCCTTTGCTGTTAAGATATCGTTGTTAAGATATCGATCGATATCTATCTCTGATTCATCGTCACCTTTGGTTCTGATGCCTGAGGATCCATGACTAGTTTCTATGACACGATCGCACTCGGTTGCTCTGCTATCTATGCTGAAAACTTCGTTCTGAGCACATACAGGCGCATCTTTCAAATGATCATCCGAGTACAATTTCTCAAAAGATTCTTGGGTCAGTTCATCCACCTCATCTACATAAGATGATTGTTTATCTATTAAAGGCAGTGTGATGACCTTCTCCATATCAAATCTCATAGGGATGTTGCCTATGTTAAGATTTATTCATCCTTCCTTGACATCAATAATAGCGTTTGCAGTAGCAAGGAATGGTCTACCTAATAGAATCGGATCTCTCGGTTCGTTCTTGTAATGCTGCACAACAAAATCTGTTGGGACAGTGCATCCGTCGATTTTTACTGGTACATCTTCAAGTACACCTTCCGGAATCCTAACAGATCGATCGGCGAGAACTAGTTGGATGTTGGCCGGTGTAAATTCAGTGTACCCAAGGAATTTTGCAACGGAGTGCGGCATTAAAATTTACGCTAGAGCCTAGATCACAGAGTGCTCTCGGAAATAGTTGGTCACGAATTGTGCATTTGAGAACGAAACTACCAGGATCGGGTCTCTTTTCTGGGGTTGGAAATATGGCGCTAGCTTCTGCTGAAAACATCATGACACTTCGTTTCTCTGTTGAAAAACTCTTGGTTTTCATTCCTTTGACATACTGTCTTATGGTTGGTGAAATTCTGTGGGCATCAATAAGTGGTATCTCTACCTTAACTCGTTCGAAAGCTCGTCTACAGATTTTTTTATCAATGTTGTGCCTAGTATTAGCCTTGGGAGGGTAGGGAGGTAAAGTGTTGTACACCTGTTCTATAGTTGGTCCAGTGGATGTTGGACTCTCTTTCGAATTCGTGGGTGTTTGTCGATCGATATCGGTGTCTGCGTATCAATCGACATCGACAATTTCCTCTTCATCGAGAATGATTACCGGTTCCTCAGTTTCCATAGAATTTTTATTCTTTTCTTTCTTCTGTGGGAGTTCAGATTTCAAATCACGGAGTAGCACGGAGTTGGGAATGGATTTCTCCATTTCTGGAATTTCAGCGTTTCCTTCCAAAGGGGTGATTTCTCTAATAATCGGAGTTAGATGTTTTCCGTTCCTCAACATTACAGCACTTACATGATGTCTTGGGTTTGTATCAGTCTTCCCTGGTAGACGTCCTGCTTCCCTCTTGATAGCAGTAGCACAATTGGCGACATCGCTTTCTAGACTTTTAATTTTCTCATGCAAAGTGTCAAATTTCTTCGACATTTCTCAGTAAACATCATTCAGCTTGATGTCTAGTTCTTTGCTTAGCCTCCGATTTCCCGTGAAGACATGGTTTAAAATGGTTTGGGCTCTCCCCTGGTGTGATCCGGTGAGGGTGTCATAGTTTTGGGTATAACTATCTATGTTAAAAAGGTCTTCCTGAGGGTTTCATGTCTAAAGAATGTTTGCTCAATGGAATGGACATCCTTATTGCGTTGGGTAATACCAGGTTTCTTTTCCTTTATGAAAGAATGAAGGAGATCTAGAGATTTCTTAATTTCATCTAGTTGAAGGTTGTTCCTGGATCTAGCTTCTCTTTCTTTATCTTTATTTTCATAAGATTTACCCATTGCTATGTTTTCAATCAAACGATTTGCTTCTTCAGGGTTCCTGGAGTTAAAATTTCCGTTATTCGCATTATCTAGTGTGATCTGGTAATCTAGCTCGAGGCCTCCGTAAAAGAATTTAAGGAGTTGTGGTTTTGAATAACCATGGTGGGTACAATCTCGCAGATGATTCCTAAATCTAATCCAAGCGTTTCTAAAAGATTCTCGTGGGCCTTGAAGGAATGTGGAAAGTTTATATCTCGCGTCCCAATATCGAGTCTCATCGAAGAATTGGTTAATGAAAGCAGTGCGAATATCTTTCAAGCAGGTTAACGATCCCGCTGGTATTTGATTTAACCAATTTCTGGCATCCCTCCCTAACGAGAAGGGGAACAGTCTACAACGATTATTATCGTCGAGTGCCAGTTCTTCTAGATAATTGATGTGCTCGTGGGGGTGCTCTGAGGCAGAACCACAGAAGGAATTTTTTTGTACCAGATGGATGTAGCAAGATGAAGTGTAGACTTATTATCTTCATCCTCTGGTAACTTAATAGCTGACCTATTGGAATAGGTCTTAATGGGGTCTAAGTAGTCTTGCACTTTTTCTACATCTTCAGTTGAAGATGAATAACATTTGACAGGGATCGCTGTCCCATGTTTAACTGTAAATTTATTGGTTTCATTGCATAATTGACCTAATGGTTCATTTTGGACTACTTCCTCATTAACTATGCTGGTAAGTAAAGACTTACCTGCTTCCGGATGGGTTACATCGATCGATGTTGGTTGGGTTATGTCGATCGATTCCTCGGTCAACATATCGCTCGATGTGTGCATTACGTTATCGGTCGAAGCTTGGCCGAAATCTGTCTTTTCCATCTTGAGTTCCCTGTGATAGCAGAGAAAGATGAAAAAGAATTAAGTAAACAAAAATAAAATCTAGACTATATTCTAAACTAAATCTGATGGTAATAAGAATGAGTCCCCGGCAACGGCACCTAATTTGATATCACTCAAATGTTTAACCCTAAGAAGTGAATTACTCTCTCAAATAAGAGGTTCAATCGTAGTACTTAGGGATCGAATCCACAGAGACTCTGAATTACACAACAGATTATTTAGTCTTTGAAATAAAGCTAGACAGCAGGTTTAAAACAATAACCTAAAAGGTAACCAAGCGATTGCTTGATTGATTGATTTGTTTGTCAAGAGGAAAGAAGGTAGTTAAACTTAGGTATTTTCTCAGGTATGACAAACATGCAAGTTATAAAGGATTTTTATTATTCATAGTTTTGAATTCAAACTTTTAAGGATTTGAAGAATTAACTCTTACTGGATCTCGGATCATGAACTATCGATCGATTGTTCGATAGAAATATCGATCGATGACGTTATGCTATATCGGTCGACAAGATGATTATCTCGTTGATCGATATTGCATCCAGCGAGTTCTAAATAACAGGTTTGAAAGGGTTCTCTAGTTTTCACTAAATAACTTAGACTCTAGGTAATTGCCAAGTTCTCACTTATCCAAATTGATCTTAAAATCAGAGGTAAGGGTGATCAATCCTTAACACTAGTATTTATGATGAATAGATTGAGAACTATATTTTAAACACCCTAATAATGGTTACTTCAATGCATGAGTCAACCCTAATGAGAAACCTAAATCTAACAAGAGAGACTACTCAAACATATTTATGAGAGACAAAATCATAATGGTTTGAATAATGCTTTAAGATAATAGTAGCAAGAGAAACAGTAAATAAGTAAAGCAAGGGAGTTCAAGATCTTCTCTGGATTTGTAGTTCAGATCTCTCTCTCAATTCCTAAGCTCTTCTCAAAGTATAGCTAGATGCTTCTCCCAAAATTAGGTCTAAAAGGTCTCTGGAGAAGTCTGCTTAAACTAGTACAAAACCCTCTTAATATAGTCTAACAGGCGGCCAGGGACTTAAAGTGTAATTTATTAAAACACTTGTGAAGCAATTAGGGCTTCTAATCTTCATTTAATCACTTGGAGGACTTTTGTATTGATTGATAAAGAATGTCTTCTATCAATCGATGTGGGTGATCTTTTATCAGTCGATTGCTCTCAATGCACATCGGTCGATATCTTTTAACACGTTTTGCTCATATCTTCATAAAGTCTCCATTTTAGCTCCATAATAGCCATTTTACACCAGTTAGTACCAGAATCTGTAAAAGCTCTAAAAAGACACTAAAAGTATCCTTTTGTTTCCAAAAACATATATAAATCATGGTTGAAAGTGGGTAAAATCCATGAAATATCAAAAGCGTATTTGAGTCTAGCTGGAAGTCTTTTTAACTCAACTTGTTGTACTTTTTCCAAACTCTGGCTGTCCGATGCAAGAGGGCATCGATCGATATTATCCGATAGGTATCGATCGATTTATATATCGGATCCATCATCCTCTTCCATGTTAACATGCATGACTTTCTTACTGTAATCCATTAGCTGAGTGTAATCTTGAGCTCTGTCATCAATACTGAAAACTTTTCATTCAGGAGCCGTGAGAGTAGTCTCTAAGGGATCATTAGAACACATATCCATGAAAAATTGGTCAACTGCGTCGGATAAGTGATCTACGAAGACAATTGGGCCATCAGTCAAAGGTTTCCTAACCAAATTTTCCATATTAAAGGTCATGGATTAATCCCCAATGTTTAGAGATAAACGCCCTTCCCTAACATCAATGATTGCACCGGCTGTGGCCAGGACCGGTCTTCCCAAAAACAAGGGGATCCTTAGGTTCATGCTCATATTATAGTACTACAAAATTTGTAGGTATATGAAATTCATTTATCTTTATGGTCACGTCTTCCAGGGTACCTTCTGGAATCCTAATAGATCTATCGGCTAAGATGAGTGTGATATTTGTTGGTTTGAATTGAATAAACCCAAGGGCTACTGCAACAGAATAAGGTATTAAATTCACACTGGAGCCTAGATCACAGAGAGATTTCAAGAACCGCTCATTGTGGATGTTGCAATCCAAAACAACACTACCGGGGTCGGATTGTTTATTTGGGGTTCTTTCCTGAATCATAGCGCTTACTTGCTCAGAAACCATCTTCACACTCTTCTGATGGTTGGAGACCTTTGGTCACCATTTCTTTCACATACTTCTTGATAGGGGAAGAAATTTGAACAGCGTCACTGAGTGGCATTTCGACAGTTATCTTGTCGAATGCTTTCTTGCATATGGCTTTTTCCAGTTCTCGTTTCGCTTTCGTTTGGGTGGGAGGGAAGGGAGCTTTGGGATTATATACCCTTGATAACACTTTAGTGAAAGGCCCAGACGGTTTGGGGTCTGGATGGGTTGAGTGTCGATCAACACTTTCTTGTTGTTGTCGATCGATATTCAACTTAATCACTGATTCGGCTTCCTTCTCGTCGGGATCAGGTTGCACCTCTTCATCTTGGTCTAGTTTCTCCATTTCTTTTCTAAAATGTGGAGCGAGTTTTCTTCCACTTCTCAATATATCAGCATAAACTGGCTGTCTTGGATTAATATATGTTCTTGTAGGAAGAAATCCTTCATCCCTTCTGACAAAACTAGCATTATGCGCAACTTGGCTATCCAATTTCTTGACATGGTCACTCAAAGTTTTAAACTTATCATGTAAATCAGAATACATGGAATCCAGTTTTGTATCGAGAACCGTACTCACTCTCTATCGGCCTTTCAATACTTGTCCAATCATAGATTACAGCTTGCTCTTGTGAGTTTGTTATGTCTTGTAAATTCATGTGAAGCTCGTGTTGCTCTGCTGATCAGCAAGTCTATGTTTTCTAAAACGAGTCTCGTCGATGAGGTTTACATGCTCCTCTTCATCCCCTCCATGTTAATATATTCAGATATTCGATCTATATTCGAGATCCTGGCCATCTTCATCCTCTCAAGATCCATTTTCTTGGCACTAGTGCTACATGCCACATTTTTAATGAGCCTTAGAGCTTCTTCAGGGGTCCTGGTTTTGAAGTTCCCTTGACTCGCAGCGTCCAAAGTCGCCTAGTATGTCCAATCGAGACCTCTGAAAAAATATTAAGTAATTGAATCTCGGAAAAACCATGGTGTGGGCAATCTCGCTGGTAAGCTTTCAATCTTACCCAAGAAACCTTAAAAGCTTCAGTGGTGCCTTGATAGAAATTATAGATCTTATTCCTAAACTTTTCGGTACGTGCTTCATCAAAGAAATTGTTTAGGAAGGCACATTTGATATCACTCCAGCGAGTTAGAGATCCTGGCTGCAGTTGTTTCAACCAGTAAATCGTATCTCCAGCGAGAGAATGCAGGAATAGCTTACAAAGTAGGTAGTCTTCAGAGACTCTGTGCATCTTGACATTAGACACAATATATGGGATTTTCATGAGGGAGACCATGAAAGGGGTGTTGACTCACTAGAGAAAAATATTTAGGTTTCAGCTCAAAGTCTTTCCTCTGAACCGCTCGTGGCCGGATCGCAGACCTGTTGGTGTAAAACCGATCAGGTCTGTCGTAATCGCCAACCGTTTGGTGACGTTCCAACCCAGCATTCATAACAATAGCTAATCCAACAGGAATTGCAGCCATATGTTTAAAATTAATTTGGTCGGATGCGTTGCATACGCGACCCTTTGAATCTTTTAGAAATACTTTCCCTATATTGAAATTGGTAAACACAAACTTACCTTCTTCCGGCCGGTCGGTGTCGATCATTTTGTGTGGTCTCGTGTCGCTCGATTGTTGTGTATCCACGTCGATCGTTTCCGGCTTGAATGTGTCGATCGCTTCGTCCCTTGATTCGTCGCTCAATGTGTTCATCTTCTTATCGGTCGATGCTCGGCCAAAACTTGTGTTCCTCTTCTAAAGTACATGTGTCAGCAGGGAAAGAAGAAAAATTTTTAGGCAAACAGAAAGTAAAAACTAGACTATATTCTAAACTTAATCTATTATAATAAAAAAGAGTCCCCAGCAACGGTGCCAAGTTTGATATCACTCAAATTACCTTAAGGAGTGAATTAATCTCTCAGATAAGAGGTTATGTTGTAGTATATAGGGATCGAATCCACAGAGACTCTAGGATTACACAATAGATTATAGCAATTAAAGTAAAGCTAGACTTGAAATTGGTTTAATAGTTAAAACAGCAAATAAATGAGGTGAGGAAGGTAGTTGCTCACATGATTAATTTGAGGTTGTTAACAAGTTGGAAGATAGCTAGATTTTGGTAAATTCTCAGGTATGATAAGTATGCAATTTATGGTTATAAAGGGTTTATGAATATCATTTTTTCTCGAACTCAAACTTATTAAGTTAGAATCTATCAACTTTTGAATGAATAGATTATCTAATGCTTAGACTTAGGAATCCGACTTTCGTATGCGATTCCTAAGGGAGTATCGATCGATGTCCCCTCTGGATTGTCGATTGATGTCTGGTATTGACTATCGATCGATGTATCCTATGGAGTGTCGATCGATACTAATTCTAGAAAGCTGTAGCGAATGGGTTTGTTGTATTCTATAACCACGTAGATCAACTTTCAGATGCATCTAGGTAATCAGATCATACTAGTCTTATTCAGAAGCATGCCAAGCTCTCACTTGTACCAATCAATCCTAAGATAAAATAGATGAAGAACTACTTAAGTAACCCTAACAAAAGCACATATTTAGAAAAGCATGAATCAACCTTTGAAAAACTCTAAATCTAACAAGAGAACTACTCAGACACATTCATAAGAAACATTATGATGGTCTGAATAATATTGCAATAGAATAGTAAAGAGACAAAGTAGAATAAAGAAACAAAGGGAGTTCAAGATCTTCCCTCTTAAAGTGTTCAGATCTCTCTCTCCAATCAAAAGCTCTCTCTCCATACAAAAATAAGCATAGCCGTCAATAATGGCTTAGAAAACAGTAAAATAGGGTTTCAGGTCGTGCGTGGACATTATGGTAATTTGTGGTAAATCCTGGGCCTAAATCAGGCATAAAATATGCTCGGTGCGCGTTCTGGGATCGATATCGATTGATATGCAGAGTTCTGCATCGATCGATTTTCCTTTATCTTCTCGACAGCTTTCTATCGCAAGGCAGACTTACAACTCTTCAGTAAAACGGGCATAACTTCTGTCTACAAGATGCTGATTGACCTCAAACCACTGGAATTGTAAATCTAACTCAATTATATATCTTGTGTCAAAAGATGGACTCAATCTAACGGTGGAAAGGTCTCCATCCATAGCTAAACATCTGACGCGTCTGTGCAGTTCTACACTCAAAAGACTCACAAAGACACCATAATAACCATATTTCTCCAAAACGTACATGAACCTGTAAATACTCTAAAAAGTCTATAGTATAATAAATAGTTATTAAAACACTCATATACCATGCCAAAAAGTGGGTCAAAATCATGGTATATCAACATCAATTAATACTATTCGTCTTTTACATATAGTGATCAATAAAAAAAATTTCAAAAAGAAATTTTTGAAAAAAAGTCTGAAAGAAAGAATTTCAAAAATAAATCGATTAAAAAGTAGAAAAAATTCAAATTTGAAAATATATAATTTGAAACCATTTAAAAAATTATTTTATTTTTTTTTATCTATAAACCAAGGGGTAGAAAGACTCTTTGATTATTTAGTTTATTTGGATGATGGCCATAGACGGGAAGAAGAAGATGGAAATCTTTGGAAACAAAAATATTCATTTGGTATAATGGGAAGCAATAGAGAATATAATCAACAAATTGTGTTTGACAGTGGCTAATGGATCTGATGTAATATTGGTCCGACCTGTCGAAATTATGTTTCTTTCAATTATTAAGTATTTAAAATATTAAAAACAATGTATTATTTTCTACAGACATCTAATCAATATGTAATTGACAGCTCAGATTTTATTATTTTTGACTAATAGATAATTGGTCAATGAATGTAAAAGTTGAATTGTGTTAATTGTTGTATGTAATTAAAATATAATATGTATTGATGTATGTTTTAGCGCTAGGTCCAACTATATGTACTAAACGGGACCGTGACATTCTGTTGATTTATGAATTGACCGATTTCTCCTCTATACTATATACATGTTTTATCAAACCATTATCCAACATATATAAGTCAGCTGGAAAGTGTTTTAGAACTGTTGTTGAGTTTTTTCACAACCCAAATTATTTTAAAACATATATATTTTTAAATTACAATTTAAAAGGAAATTTTAAAGTTACAGACTTATTTAATATTTATTTATTTTGACTCTATAAAATAAAATATCTAAGGTTTTTGGCCTTAGAAAATTATATATAAATCATTAAATCTGTTTTAAAATTATAGAAAAAATATTTCTACAAAATTATATGAAACCACATCAAGAAGATCTACAATTTTAATTCTACAACCAAAATATAAAACTACCTCTAATAAAGCTAACGATCTCAAGAGTGTGAGCATATATTATATTCTCTGGAATGAAAATGATCGGGTGAATCAACTAGTAAAACAGGATATGAAGAAAGGTTTTATTTTCACTCATATAAATTAGGCACAGCCAGATAAAAGAATTTCTCGTAAAAACATTTTATGTTGCAGAAATTGGTTTAACTAAATACGTAGGTGACAAAAAATAACATAAAGCTCATTAACGATTTATTATATTTTTTCCTAAGAAAGGGGTGGACATAAAAACAACATAAAGCTTGTAGTATATTTTGTAATTGATTCAAAATAATTGAAACTAATCAAAATTATTAAAAACACCTAACCATATACTTTTATTCAGTTCGTAGTAAATGCTAAATTTCTTCCTTTTACTTCAGATTTTTCTTGGGTTCACCAACTAATAGAAATTTATCATTTCATATTTATTTCTGAGAAAAAGGAAACAACATATTTTCCAAATTCTATTATGTTTTTAAAGTTAAAAACAAAATACTAGCTGTGAAAAAAAAAAGAATTTTTTTTAACAATGTTAAAGCTGTCACCAAAATATCAAACCCTAAATTCTAAAAGCTTAACAATAAATCATTGGATAAACCATAAATTCTGAGGTAAATACTAAACATTAAATCATAAACATTAAATAGTAAACCGTAAAAATTAAACCCTAAACACCATCGGAAATACTCTAAACCCTAGACTCTAAACCTTAGGATTTAGGGTTTATCTAAGATTTTAGAATGTACCCAAGGTTTAGGATTTATCCAAGAATTTAAGGTTTATCCAAAGCTTTAGAATTTATCCAAAGGTTGAGGGTATATCAAAGGGTTTAGGATTTATCCAAAAATTTAGGGTTTAATGTTTATCTAAGGATTTATGATTTACCCAAGGTGTTAGGATTTACACAAAATTTAAGGATTTACCCAAAGATTTAGGGTTTCTTCAAAGGTTTAGGATTTACCAAAGGGTTGAGGGTATCCTAAAAGTTTAAGGTTTATCAAAATATTTAGGTTTTAGGATTTAGGTTTTATTGTTTATTGTTTGTGATTTTGGGTTTAGCATTTTACTGATCGCGTTAAAAATATTTTTTTAAAGAATCGTTATTATTGTTTTTATATATTTTTATCTTTTACTTTTATAAACATAATATGATCTGATAAATATTTTTTTTTCTCAAAAACTGATTATGAATGGCAGACTTTTATTGGTTTAGATGGTGAACCCAAGAAAAACTTATTAATTCATCTACTATGGCAGTACTAGTATATTAATGGCATTTTCTACTTATCGCAACTCCTAAACTAATGTAATACAGACAATACTATTCAATAATTAATTAGTGAATATATGATTTTGTAGATATATCTAATTTTAATGAATTTGATATCAAGTCGCAAGTGAATAATATTTTAAATACAAACAGATCTGGAATTTAATTAATGTAGCGTTAAAATTGATTTGTTGCACGATCCAAATTTTCTTGTATTAATCACAAAATTTATTGGGAAATTTTTTTTTTATGCCAAAAAATGATAAGTATGTTCTATTAAAGTAATTTCTATTTTGTATCATTTTTTTCTCTAATTTGCTTTAATATTGTAAATATATTAACAACTGATGAAATACATATATCAATTTAGTGGTATTTTACCGGTTTTAAAAATGTATAAATCATAGTTTTAGATTTTAATCTACAGAAAATAAAATTGGAATTTTACAAATTAGAAAATGAAATCCACCTTTTCACTGAATTACTATATTTAAAATACATGATCTAACGTAAATAATAGTATTCTAAGTATATTTAGAATACATATTCAGTGTTTAACCAATCACTCTAAAATCTGTAGAATTTAGAATCTACTGATTATTATAAATCTAAAATCCATAAAAATCAAAATCTACACAGTACTAAAAATCTAAAAGCTTGTAGAAACGAATTTATACATATTTATTGTATTCTACACATTAGAATAACCAGTTTCGAAAAACATGGGAATATTCAGTTTCCTAATAAAAAATTCGAATTTTCTTAAAAAAAATAAAATCATGCTAAACCTTCTTCTCACACCATCTTCTATATTCAACTGATTGTTCACAAAAATTACATTTTTCTACCATAATTTATATATATATGCTTTATTTCGTGTTTGGGAATTGATTATAACTCCAGGTTGGAGTTTTAATATTAATGAAAAGAAAAGGGAACGGTTACTTGCTTTAAAATTGAACTTCTCTTTGGAAGAGTTAAAGAGGATTTTGGTTTTGGACAAATGGATGCCGATTTTGAGTTGAGTTATCTACCTAATGGGTTGATTAATTCATCAGAATGTCCACCGGTGACCAATTTCAAAATTTTCTGGGGTTTTGTAAGAAGGATTAGTCAACTCGATTATGTGTTAGCTATAAAGAAAAGCAAGGGAATTCAAATAAGGTCGACATTGATCTTAATAAGATGCCAACTCATTCAAGTACTGGTGAAGAGGAGGAGCAAAATCCTTGTGACAATGGAGGCGCTTTAAGTAATGTTAAGGGGGATAAGCAGAAGAAGAAGGAGAAAGGGAAGATGAAGCAAATCGATGTTGATGGATGTGATTATGATGCTGAAAAGCATAACTAGAAGAAGAAGGGAAAGGTGAAGAAAGACGAAGTTGATGCAAATGTTTATGATGCTGACAACACCAACTCTGAAAAGAAAATAGAGAAAAATTGGCAAAGAGTTCGTTCGACGAATTGGTTAAGAAAATATATCTTTTCCTTAACAAAACAGTGTTGAAAGCGAGGTTTAAGTTAGGTGCAATGAAGCATAACTTTCACTACACAGTTACCAAATCTAATAAATCAGTTTGGTGTATTAGATACGCTGATAAGGTGTGCTTTTGGGGTGCTCGAGGAGAGTGTTTGAAGGGCTTCACATATTTTAATATGTCGGTGAACATTCATGCGCACCTTCAAGCAGAACATGTGCCGGTAAGACAGCTTCAGCGAAAACTATAGGCGATATGATCATGCATAAATATGAAGGTGTCAAAGAAGGACCTAAAGCGAAATATATTGTTCATATTATGCCTATTGATTATGGATGTGAGATCTCTGATTATTTAGCATGAGATTCCTGTGAATATGCAATCAATGCTGTCATAAGTATTCTAGAGGAAAGTTATGGGAAAATACCAAAATACTTTCACATGCTGCGAGAGGCCAATCCGGATACACATTCTTCTTATAAAACTGGCGTCAATGGTAGATTTTGCTATCGATTTATAGTGTTTGGTCAATCGTTTAGAGGCTTTAACAGAGTCACGAGGCGTGTCATTGTATTAGATGGAAATTTAAATTTATATCCTATTGCATTCTGGATATTAGACTCTAAGAATGATCAGTCTTGAAAAAAAAAGAATAATCAATCTTGGGAATGGTCTATGAGACAATTGAAATTTGTCGTTGCTGATCCTAATGGCTTGGCTTTTATTTTGTATAGAAAAGTGTCTATAGCGAAGGCACTGGAGAACGTGTATCCGCTAGCTAGACATGGTATTTGTATTCAACAGTTGCTGAATAATGTAGTATCATATTTCAAGGGGAATGGGGGTTAGCTGAGTTGATTTCTAAGGTTTCGAAGGCTTATAAAGTGGCTGATTTCAAGAAGATGTTTTTTCATGTTTGCAATATCAGCCTAGAAGTTAAAAATTATCTTATGGAATCGGATGTCAAAAAGTGATAGATGTCAATTCTTGGATATAGGTATGACATTAGGACAAACAATCATGATGAGTCGATAAATTCTGCATTGCGTTCACTGAGAGAGTTTCCTGTAATTACTTTGTTGGACAATTTTAGATAAATGCTGACACATTGGTTTTTTAAGCGTAAGAAATTGATTTCTTAGCATACCCATCCTTTTACCATAGATGTGGAGGAAAAGATAGATAGGCGAATTGAAAAGGAGAAAACCTTCGTAGTTTACCGTGTACATGATTGTTAAATGCTTGTTAAAGGAGATACAATTGAATGCTTTGTTGATTTGAATAAACAGACTTGCTATTATGGGAAGTACGACCTCTTGAAGATCCCTTGTAAACATGCAATAAAAACTGGTTTCTTTGTTGGCAGAATACCACAGACATTGGCTGATTTTCTATACACCTCGGGAGCTTGAAGAAAAACATATTAAGAAAGCATAAATCTCATTATTGTTCTTGAAGATGGTTTGTCGGTCCCATATGTTGTGAAAATTCTGAAGTGCTACCGCCTGAGACAAGAAGATATCTTGGAAGAAAAAGAAAACGCAGATATGAAACTGTTGAAGATACAATTCGATCATCACAAGGATCATAGGGGGGTCTGCTTCGCAAGTGCAGTAGATGTGGTGTTGGTGGCCACAACAAAGCAAATTGTAAGATGCAAGTGTAGTCGATTTGTTGGCATTGTTTTTCACAACTTCTTTTCAGTTTTTCAGGCTACATTTGCTTCATCTTGGCACAACTTTGTTTCATTTTGTTTTGTTTCAGTTTTTCAGACTACAAGAATGATTTTTAGTTACTTTGTTTCATGTTTTACAAAACTTTGTTCAAGTTTCATGTTGATAGCTTAGTGACAGAGTACACAATTGTCTATACATGATTCTTGATAGCTGATGACTGAGTCATGTTTACACGAGATAAATTGACATACAAATCATCAGTCTTTAACTTTTATTTTTTCACATCCTGTTGACAAATACAAAAGAATATCAGAGAGTCGAATATCATAAACGTCAAGTTTCAAATCAACATATTAGACAATTAAAATCAAGTTCAAACTGCATCCATTACATAAACGTCAAGTTCCAAATACAAATTACACGTTCAACAACTCTTAATGCTTTTTCTTAGTGATTACCTTTTTCTTTGATGGAGCTGTGTCTTTTTGGCTCGTGTTAGGACTAGTGTTGATTTTGTACGTGCTAGGACTGTTTGGTTGATCACTCTTCCCCACAAATTCAGTCATCAGCAAAGTCGTCCTGAGCTTTGTAACCTCAGCCTCAATCTTCTCCAACCTGTCGATTATCACTGTCTCAAACTTATCAGTTCTATCAAAGAAATGTTGACTGAGTTTCTCCTCAAAAGAGGCTTGTACCAACCTTCCAAGAATTTTCTCATATATGTGTCAATGTTCCCTATCGATGAAGCAGCTAGCTGGTACAACACCTTCTTCTTCCTTGACTCTGCTCTTTGGTCCGCATGTTTTCTCTTGTTTCTTCCCAAATCATCAGTTGTTCCATCAACATTCTCTGCAACATGGTTATTCTTGCCAATCTCGGTATCAACTGCTTGATCCTCTCCTTCCTCCTATTAACTGTCTCAAATTCAGACTTTGTAGCTTCTTCTACTATCCAAACATGATTGCTCCAATCATATTTTCTTTGGATTATATTTAGAATGTGATCCACTTTTTCATCTCTCTTCTTATCTTTCCTTACAAAATCAGTAGCCAAAAGTACCACTCCATTTTTTTGGAATTCCATCGAATGAATGCAAAATCCCCTACAAAACAATCAAATTATTAGTAAGTCAACAAGAGAATCAAATCATTTTTATTAGAAAAATATATGCATACCTTCACTAGAAATAAAGACTCAACGCCAATGAAATCTTCATAAGAACATTTAGCACATCCTCTCCAATTACCACACAGAGGACTTGTGAAATTGTCGTTAATATCTTCCATTATTCAAATTTGGAAACCAAACAAGAATCCTTCCATCAGGTACCCTTCATTCTGCTCTAATATATCCCTTGTTTTATCAGTCTATTTCAGTAGGAAATCGAACGAGTAGAGACCCTATGGGTAATTCCAAAGCTTCTCCAAATCCATCGCCAACTTCATGTAGAGATGTAAGAAATTCACTTTCTCATCCCTCCCCATCAGCGCACCCATAATAGCATGTAGATAGATCAACTCCATCCTATCAACCCAAGTCCAGCTACTGCGCTCTTCAAAATACTTTTTTAACACCAGTAAGTTGATTTTCTCACGTGTCTTTATCTGATTGCTCCAAAAATCCATATCATCGTTCCATTTCACTGACCCACTATTCTTCTCTTGTTTCATTTTCAGACCAGTGACAGCATGATACTCTTGCAATACAAAACACAAAGGCCTCCTCGCAAATTTAAATCACTTCTCATGTTTTTTGCTCTTCATCAACTCTTTATAAAAGAAAGAGTGTGCCATCCTGACCGAAAACTTCAAATTATTCTTCCTGAGAACCATAATCTGTGAGAAAATAGAATCTTTCATTACTGCTTAGAATTTTAACTTATTTTTTTCTTCAGCAACTCGAGAAATCCCAGTGGGAAGCTGTTATTAATCTTCTTAACAGGAGGTTCTAAACCCTCACCGTATAAAAGATTAGGCAACTTCAACTCCATACCTTAAAATTAAACACAACAAAACAAAGAAGCTATCAATAACAAATATCACAGCTCAGTAAAATAATGTCTCTTAATACTCTATCAATAACCAATCTCACAGCCAATGCAACTCACAACTAGCATCAACGGATTAGCATTCTCACAGTATCAATTCCAATTTTCGGATTTCTGATTTTTCTTTTTAAGAACAAAACCTAGAATTCCTAAATATATCCTAAAACTACGATTAAAGCATGGTCTATGTGTGAAATCATCCCTAATCATCAACTTAACACACGACTGAAGCCTAAACATCGTAATTAACTCAAAAAACATCTTTTATCTTTGTATTTTCAAACTCTAAAAGTGGAGACAGAATTTCATACCTTTGCAGATCGAACATATGAATGATAGATTTGAAATAAGCTCACGAAATCGTGTGGGTTAGGCTAAAGAATCGTCCAAATCAGAGCAAATTAAGTGAGTTAAAGTTTATGAATTTAGGACATTGATTTTCTCCCCTTTTGTTCGTGAAGGAGAAGACAAATGATGGGTTGGATTCCAAAGAAATCGAGTTTCAAGAGTTGTACTCGTGTGTGGTCAGTTCAAATCAAATGGGTATCAAACTGGATATAACCAAAGATAACCACGAAATCGATTTGGGTGATTTTACCTGGGCACGGGATCGATCAATCTATCTGAAGGGCATCATTATCATTTTGAATTTATGATTAAAAGGGAACTATTGTCATTTTGAAAATAATTATACTAATGGGACATAAAGTATATGAGATTAGTCTAATAAGACATAGTTATTCTTTTTTTGGCCTAAAATTTTAATTTTTCCAAATTTATTTCAGTATTAAATCCTCATATAATAACATCACTACATAGTGATTTGACTGATTTCTAACATTACTCTTTGGAAAAATCATCTCTTACGTTTAGAAACATTTAATTTTGAATGGCTTCTTATCTCAGTTTCTGATTAGAAACCTTTTAAGTTAATGTGGAAGACTAATGTGAAAATTTGATCTCTTTAGTCAAAAACTTTCTATCGGTGGTGAGACTATTAAGATAGTCCTACATAATTTTCATATCATATTATTTACTTTACTATTGTTTGTGTTTTGCCATTAGTTACAAAACTTATAATGATTTTTATGTAATTTTGATGACATTTTTGTTTTCCAATTTTGGTTTTTAATATTATGTTAAAATGGTTTTATAACAATAAAATATCTTGCTCAATGTGTAGATTACTATCTACTCTCTCTGTTTCAACATGTTGCATATTTTAATATTTTCACACATATTAATAAAATATATACTAAAAGTATTATTTTTGTAATCATCTTTTTTATAGAGTTATTGCACTCTATAAACAATGAAAGACATTTTAATAAGGTAACTGGATATGACCTTTTGTATTAGGTAACTGGTTATACAGTGCTTGCGAATTGTCCACATTACCCTTGTTTGACTTTCTTCTTGCCCTTTTGATTCTGGAAAACGAAGTCGTGACTGTAGTGTTGTCAGATGAATGTAGTGTTGTCAGATAGGAGCTTCAGAATTTTCAGATTGTGTCGCGTAAATGTGCTGGATTTAAATTTATTTATTAATATAGTAAAATGCAAAAATGGGATACTTTGTTCACTTTACGGTTCACATTCTACTATTTATAACCGGTTTCTAT
Organism: Eruca vesicaria subsp. sativa; assembly: GCA_932364175.1. Lineage (NCBI taxonomy): Eukaryota > Viridiplantae > Streptophyta > Magnoliopsida > Brassicales > Brassicaceae > Eruca > Eruca vesicaria. Next base: position 2,192 of record CAKOAT010092932.1, on the reverse strand, counting down.
TTTTAGTGCCGGTTTTTTAGATCAGCTACATCAAAATAACCGGATAGTAGGAATCTCTTCCGATACAATAACCGGCTTTTAGGGAATTTAGTTTCTTTCACCGGTTTACTGCCTTATTATTCGATTTAGCTTAATAGATCAACCATTTTCCTTATCTCCATCTCATGACAATACACTTATCTATTTTATGGGGCAGTTTCATGAAATAAGCATCATCACTGAAACGAGTCCCGTAATTCAAAGAAAATCATGAGTTCTTGAAAACATAAAAAAAAACAAACAATAATAAATACTTAAAACAACGATGAGTTCAGAGTAGACCCTAGACGATTTATAGAATCTCATGACATTCGTTGTTGGGGTCAAAATCGGTACGACGGAATCAATAGCCAAAATTCCCCGCAAACGCGTAAACGCAACAGTTTTATGAATCTCGAGAATCATTTTATAAAACTCGAGAATCGTTTTATAAAACTCGAGAGATCGTTTTATAAAACTCGAAGATCGTTTTATAAAACTCGAGAGATCATTTTATAAAACTCGAGAATCGTT
>CAKOAT010092821.1:18790-93701 GCA_932364175.1 Eruca vesicaria subsp. sativa | reverse complement strand
TTAATATTCATACTATGGCGGTGTATGATGCATCTATGCATTAAAACAAAAATTCTATTTTTGATAATTTTTCTTGAAATATGTGGGCTAACCCCTATGGAAAAACCTGAATTTTTAGTTAAATACTATTTATACTATATACCATCTTTCGTGTTGTTTAAAAAATACCTAAACCCACTCCAAATATTTATATATGTTTTCTAAACTTATCTTTATGGTACATGTGAATCATTTCAAATTTTCCAATGATTAATTTGTTTAACATTCAAATACCACTTAATATGTGGATTAACCCCAATAAAAATCCTATTTTATGGAGAAACGAAAACATTTAAGTTCTTAAACCTATTTAATATTCATACTATGGTGGTGTATGATGTAGCTATTCATTAAAACAAAAATTCCATTTTTGATAATTTTTTCTTGAAATATGTGGGCTAACCCCCTATGAAAAACCTGAATTTTCTAGTTAAATACTATATATACGATTTACCATCTTTCGTGTTGTTTAAAAAATACCTAAACGCACTCCAAATATTTATATATGTTTGCTAAACTTATCTTTATGGTACATGTGAATCATTTCTAATTTTCCAATGATTAATTTATTTAACATTCATATACCACTTAATATGTGGATTAACCCCAATAAAAATTCTATTTTCTGGAGAAACGAAATCATTTAAGGTCTCAAACCTATTCAATATTCATACTATAGCGGTGTATGATGTAGCTATGCATTAAAACAAAAATTCCATTTTTGATATTTTTTTTTTGAAATATGTGGGCTAACCCCTATGAAAAACCTGAATTTTCTAGTTAAATACTTTATATACTATTTACAATCTTTCGTGTTGTTTAAAAAATACCTAAATGCACTCCAAATTTTTATATATATTTGCTAAACTTATCTTTATGGTACGTGTGAATCATTTCTAATTTTCCAATGATTAATTTATTTAACATTCAAATACCACTTAATATGTGGATTAACCCCAATAAAAATCCTATTTTCTGGAGAAACGAAAACATTTAAGTTCTCAAACCTATCTAATATTCATATTATGGCGGTGTATGATGTAGCTATGCATTAAAACAAAAATTCAATTTTCGATAATTATTCTTGAAATATGTGGGCTAACCCCTATGAAAAACCTGAATTTTCTAGTTAAATACTATATATATTATTGACCATCTTTCGTGTTGTTTAAAAAATACCTAAACGCACTCCAAATTTTTATATATATTTGCTTTCAAATGATTAATTTATTTAACATTTAAATACCATTTAATATGTGGATTACCCCAATAAAAAAAATATTTTTCGAAGAAACGAAAACATTTAAGTTCTCAAGCCTATTTAATATTCATTCTATGGCGGTGTATGATGTAGCTGTGCATTAAAACAAAAATTCTATTTTTGATAATTTTTACATGTTGGTAAATTTTAAATGATGTCCAGTACCATGAAAATAATGTTAACATACATTAATACAAAATTAGAATGTGATTGGGTAATTTTCATGAACAATGAAGAGCCTAAACTTCTTAATATTGCATTTATCGAAAAACTTGATTTGCTATAAGGGTTAACCCAAATATTTCGAGAAAAAATTAAAAATATAATTTTTTTGTTTTAATGCATATTTGCATCATTAACTGACATAGTATGAAGGTTTAAGAGGTTTGAGACCTTAAGAGTTCATGTTTCTCCAGAAAATAGAGTTCATATTTGTCCATTGGTTAAGTGGTATATGAAATTTAAATAAATTACCTGTTGGAAAATTTGAAATGATGTCCATGTACCATGAAAATAATTTTAACATACATTAATAAAAATTTAGATTCTGATTGGGTAATTTTAACATACATTAGGTGTTTATGTTTCTCCAGAAAATATAATTTTTTCTATAGGGTGTTTTTCCACTAAGTAAGTGGTATATGAAGATTAAATAAATTACCTGTTGGAAAATTTGAAATGATGTCTATGTACCATGAAATAACTTTTAAATACATTAATAAATATTTAGAATGTTATTGGGTAATTTTCATCAACAATAAAGAGCCTAAACTTCTTAATATACCATCGAAAAACTCGATTTTCTGTAGGGGATAACCCACGTATTTCAAGAAAAATTAGAAAATATGAAAATTTTGTTTTAATGCATATTTTCATCATCAACTGAGAAATATTATGAAGGTTTAATAGGTTTGAGACCTTAAGTGTTAATGTTTCTCCAGAAAATAGAATTATTTTTATAGGGTGTTTTTCCACTAAGTAAGTGGTATATGAAATTCAAATAAATTACCTGTTGGAAAATTTGAAATGATGTCCATGTACCATGAAAATAAATTTAATATACATTAATAATTATTTAGAATGTGATTGGGTAATTTTCATCAACAATAAAGAGCCTAAACATCTTAATATAGCATTTATCGAAAAACTCGATTTTCTGTTGGGGATAACCCACATATTGCGAGAAAAATTAGAAAATATGAAAATTTTATTTTAATGCATATTTTCACCATCAACTTAAATAGTATGAAGGATTAAGAGGTTTGAGACCTTAGGTGTTCATGTTTCTCCAGAAAATAGAATTGTTTTTATATGGGGTTTTTCCACTGATTAAGTGGTATATGAAATTTAAATATATTACCTTTTTGAAAATTTGAAATGATGTAACTGTACCATGAAAATAATTTTAACATACATTAATACAAATTTAGAATGTGATTGGGTAATTTTCTTCAAAAATAATGAGCCTAAACATCTTAATATAGCATTTATCGAAAAACTTGATTTTCTATATAGGCTAACCCACATATTTCGAGAAAAAAGAGAAAATATAAAAAATTTGTTTTAATGCATATTTGAATCATTAACTGACATAGTATGAATGTTAAAGAGGTTTTAGACCTTAGGTGTTTATGTTTCTCCAGAAAATATAATTCTTTTTATAGGGTGTTTTACACTAAGTAAGTGGTATATGAAGATTAAATAAATTACCTATTGGAAAATTTGAAATGATGGTCATGTATTATGAAAATAACTTTTAAACACATTAATAAATATTTAGAATGTGATTCGGTAAATTTCATCAACAATAAAAAGCCTATAATTCTTAATATAGCATTTATCGAAAAACTCAATTTTTATAGGGGATAACCCACATATTTCGAGAAAAATTTGAAAATATGAAAATTTTGTTTTAATGCATATTTCATCAATTGAAATAGTATGAAGGTTTAAGAGGTTTGAGACCTTAGGTGTTCATGTTTCTCCAGAAAATAGAATTTTTTTTATAGGGTGTTTTTCCACTAAGTAAGTGGTATATGAAATTTAAATAAATTACCGGTTGAAAATTTTGAAATGATGTCCATGTACCATGAAAATAACTTTAACATACATTAATAAATATTTATAATGTGATTGGGTAATTTTCATCAACAATAAAGAGTCTAAACTTTTTAATATAACATTTATCGAAAACTCGATTTTCTATAGGGGTTAACCCACATATTTCGAGAAAAATATGAAAATATGAAAATTTCTTTTTAATGCACATTTGAATCATAAACTGAAATAGTATGAAGGTTAAATAGGTTTGAGACCTTAGGTGTTCATGTTTCTCAAGAAAATATTTTTTTTCTATAGGGTGTTTTTCCACTAAGTAAGTGGTATATGAAGATTAAATAAATTATCTGTTGGAAAATTCGAAATGATTTCCATGTACCATGAAAATAACTTTAACATACATTAATAAGTATTTAGAATGTGATTGGGTAATTCATCAAAAATAAAGAACATAAACCTCTTAATATAGCATTTATCCAAAAACTTGATTTTCTATAGGGGTTAACCCACATATTTCGAGAAAAAATAAAAAATATAAATTTTTGGTTTTAATGCATATTTACATCATTAACTGACATAGTATGAATGTTAAAGAGGTTTTAGACCTTTGGTGTTTATGTTTCTCCAGATAATAGATTTTTTTATAGGGGTGTTTTTCCACTAAGTAAGTGGTATATGAAATTTAAATAAATTACATGTTGGAAAATTTGAAATGATGTCCATGTACCATGAAAATAACTTTAACATACATTAATAAATATTTAGAATGTGATTGGGTAATTTTCATCAACAATAAAGAGCCTAACTTCTTAATATAGCATCGAAAAACTCGATTTTCTGTAGGGGAAAATCCACATATTTCGAGAAAAAATAGAAAATTTGAAAATTTTGTTTTAATGCATATTTGCATCATCAACTGAAATAGTATGAAGTTTTAAGAGGTTTGAGACCTTAGGTGTTCATGTTTCTTCAGAAAATAGAATATTTTTTATATGGGGTTTTTCCACTGATTAAGTGGTAAATGAAATTTTAATATATTACCTTTTAGAAAATTTAAAATGATGTACATGTACCATGAAAATAATTTTAACATACATTAATACAATTTTAGAATGTGATCGAGTAATTTTCTTCAAAAATAATGAGCCTAAACATCTTAATATAGCATTTATCGAAAACCTCAATTTTCTGTAGGGGTTAACCCACATATTTCGAGAAAATTAAAAAATATGAAAAAAAAAAATTTAATGCATATTTGCATCATTAACTAAAATAGTATGAAGGTTTAAGAGGTTTGAGGCCTTAGGAGTTCTTTTTTCTCCAGGAAATAGAATGTTCTTTATAGGGGGCTTGTCCAATAATTAAGTGGTATATGAAATTTAAATAAATTACCTTTTCGAAAATTTTAAATGATATTCATGTACCATGAAAGTAATTTTAACATACATTAATACAAATTTAGAATGTTATTGGATAATTTTTATCAACAATAAAGAACCTAAACTTCTTAATATAACATTTATCGAAAAACTCAATTTTCTATAGGGGTTAACCCACACATTTCGAGAAAAATTAGAATATATGAAAATATTGTTTTAATGCATATTTGCATCATCTACTGAAACATTATGAAGGTTTGAGAGGTTTGAGACCATAGGTGTTCATGTTTCTCAAGAAAATAGAATTTTTTTATAGGGGGATTTTCAACAGATTAAGTGGTATATGAAATTTAAATATTTTACGTGTTGGAAAAATTGAAATGATGTTCATATACCATAAAAATAATTTTAACGTACATTAATACTAATTTAAAATATGATTGGGTAATTTTCATCAACAATAAAGAGCCCAAACTTTTTAATATAGCATTTATCGAGAAACTCGGTTTACTGTAGGGATTAACCCACATATTTCGAGAAAAACAAAATATGAAATTTTTGTTTTAGTGCATATTTGAATCATTAAATGAAATAGTATGAATGTTTAAGAGTTTTGAGACCTTAGGTCTTCATGTTTCTCCAGAAAGCAGAATTTGTTTTATAGGGGGTTTTTCCACTAATTGTGTGGTATATGAAATTTAAATATATTATCTGTTGGAAATTTTGAAATGATGTCCATGTACTATTAAAATAATTTTAACATACATTAATAAATATTTAGAATGTGATTGGGTAATTTTCATCACATAGAGGTTCTACTTCTTAATAAAGCATTTATCAAAAAACTCGATTTTTTGAAGGGGATAACCCACATATATCGAGAAAAATTAGAAAATATGAAAATTTTGTTTTAATGCATATTTGCATCATCTACTGAAATATTATGAAGGTTTAAGAGGTTTGAGACCTTAGGTGTTCATGTTTCTCCAGAAAATAGAATTTGTTTTATGGGGGGAGTTTTCACAGATTAAGTGGTATATGAAATTTAAATAAATTACATGTTGGAAATTTTTAAATGATGTCCAGTACCATGAAAATAATGTTAAAATACATTAGTACAAATTTACAATGTGATTGGGTAATTTTCATCAACAATAAAGAGCCTAAACTTCTTAATATAGCATTTATCGAAAAAAATCAATTTTCTGTAGTGGTTACCAACAGATTTCGAGAAAAAATAGAAAATATGAAAATTTTGTTTTAATGCATATTTTCATCATTAACTGAAATAGTATGAAGGTTTAAGAGGTTTGAGACCTTAGTGTTCATGTTTCTCCAGAAAGTATAAATTTTTTATAGGGTGTTTTTCCACTAAGTAAATTGTATATAAAATTTATATAAATTATATGTTAGAAAATTAGAAATGATGTCCATGTACCAGTTAAATAAGAATATCATACATTAATAAATATTTAGAATGTGATTGGGTAATTTTCATCACATAGAGGCTCTACTTCTTAATATAGCATTTATCAAAAAACTCGATTTTCTGTAGGTGATAACCCACATATTTCGAGAAAAATTATAAAATATGAGATTTTTTTAATGCATATTTGCATCATCAACTTAAATATTATGAAGGTTTGAGAGGTTTGAGACCTTAGGTGTTCATGTTTCTCCAGAATATAATTTTTTTTATAGGGGATTTTCCACTGATTAAGTGGTATATGAAATTTAAATAAATTACTTGTTGGAAAATTTTAAATGATGTCCATGTACCATGAAAGTAATGTTAAAATACATTAATACTAATTTAGAATGTTATTGGGTAATTTTCATCAACAATAAAGAGCCTAAACTTCTTAATATAGCATTTATCGAAAAAACTCAATTTTCTGTAGGGGTTAACCACATATTTCGAGAAAATTTAGAAAATATTAAAATTTTGTTTAATGCATATTTGCATCATTAACTGAAATAGTATGAAGGTTTAAGAGGTTTGAGAGCTTAGGTGTTTATGTTTCTCCAGAAAATAGAATTTCTTTTTATAGGGGTTTTTTCCACTGATTAAGTGGTATATGAAATTTAAATATATTACCTGTTGAAAAATTTGAAATCATGTCCATGTACCATGAAAATAATTATAACATACATTACTACAAATTTAGAATTAGATTGGGTAATTTTCATCAACAATAAAGAGCCTAAACTTCTTAATATAGCATTTATCGAAAAACTTGATTTTCTATAGGGGTTAACCCACATATTTCGATAAAAATATAAAAAAAATTGTTTTAATGCATATTTGCATCATTAACTGACATAGTATGAAGGTTTAAGAGGTTTGAGACCTTAAGAGTTCATGTTTCTCCAGAAAATAGAGTTCATGTTTGTCCACTGATTAAGTGGTATATGAAATTTAAATAAATTACATGTTGGAAAATTTGAAATGATATCCATGTACCATGAAAATAATTTTTAACATACATTAATACAAATTTAGATTGTGATTGGGTAATTTTTAATCAACAATAATGAGCCTAAACTTCTTAATATAGCATTTTTCGAAAAACTCGATTTTTTGTAGGGGTTAACCCACATATTTCGAGAAAAATTAGAAAATATGAAAATTTTATTTTATTGCATATTTGCATCATTAACTCAAATAGTATGAAGGTTTAAGAGGTTTGAGAGCTTAGGTGTTCCTGTTTCTCCAGAAAATAGAATTTTTATAGGGGGTTTTTCTACTTATTAAGTGGTATATGAAATTTAAATATATTACATGTTGGAAAATTTGAAATGATGTCCATGTACCATGAAAATAATTTTAACATACATTAATTCAAATTTAGAATGTGATTGGGTAATTTTCATCAACAATAAAGAGTCTAAACTTCTTAATATAACATTTATCGAAAAAACTCAATTTTCTGTAGGGGTTAACCCACATATTTCGAGAAAAAATTAAAAATATAAAATTTTTGTTTTAATGCATATTTGCATCATTAACTGACATAGTATGAAGGTTTAAGAGTTTTGAGAGCTTAGGTGTTTATGTTTCTCCAGAAAATAGAAATTTCTTTATATGAGGTTTATCCACTGATTAAGTGGTATATGAAATTTAAATAAATTACGTGTTGGAAAAATTGAAATGATGTCCATGTACTATGAAAATAATTTTAACATACATTAATACAAATTTAAAATGTGAATGAGTAATTTTCATCAACAATAAAGAGCCCAAACTTTTTAATATAGCATTTATCGAAAAACTCGATTTCTGTAAGGGTTAACCCATATATTTCGAGAAAAAATAGAAAATATGAATTTTTTTTTAATGCATATTTGCATCATTAACTGAAATAGTATGAAGTTTTAAGAGGTTTGAGACCTTAGGTATTCATATTTCTCCAGAAAATAGAATTTTTTTTATAGTGGATTTTTCCACTGATTAAGTGGTATATGAAACTTAAATAAATTACATGTTGGAAAATTTGAAATGATGTCCATGTACCATAAAAATAATTTTAACATACATTATTACAAATTAAAAATGTGATTGTGTCATTTTCATCAACAATAAAGAGCATAAACTTCTTAATATAGCATTTATCGAAAACCTCAATTTTCTGTAGGGATTAACCCACATATTTCGAGAAAAATTAAAAAATATGAAAATTTTGTTTTAATGCATATTTGCATCATTAACTAAAATAGTATGAAGGTTTAAGAGGTTTGAGACCTTATGAGTTCTTTTTTCTCCAGAAAATAGAATTTTCTTGATAGGGAGATTTTCCACTGATTAAGTGGTATATGAAATTTAAATATATTACCTGTTGGAAAATTTTAAATGATGTCCATGTACCATAAAAATAATGTTAGCATACATTAATACAAATTTAGAATGTGATTCGGTAATTTTCATCAACAATAAATGGGAAGACGACCTATTTCCCCTACAGAAAATCGAGTTTAACATACATTATTACAAATGAAATTTAAATAAATTACATGTTGGATAATTTGAAATGATGTCCATGTACTATGAAAATAATTTTAACATACATTATTACAAATTTAGAATGTGATTGGGTAATTTTCATCAACAAAGATTTAACTGAGAAACATCAAATCAAAGCTTTGCATGCTCGTTGATTTTATTTTATTTTATCAAAACATGCTCGTTGATTAACTTTCTAAATTTCACACGATTCATTTAGTGTTTTTTTTATTGTAGCTTAATAACATTTCTTTTAATCAAAAATTATCTAGTTCAAACATATGGGGGTTTAGTTATCAAATCAAATGTAAAATTATTGGCTTCAATTAAACTAATGTAAGCGTATCGGCTTAAATAATCTAAGTTAAACGTATGGGCCGATGTTAACAAACAAAGCCCAAACGTCAAAAAAGGCGAAACTTTGACATGGAAGTATGGGACCCACAGAAGCATCACATCAGACAGAGAGACGACTCCAACTCCACTGTTGGACTCAGATCTTCCATGTCTCCTCTCCAAAAACCTTACAATCTGGATAAGAAGAAGAAGAAGATAAGGGACACGCGTCAAATATCCAACACCACCCTAAAAAACATTTTCTTTATTTCTTTCTTTCTGAGTTACTACAAAACACAACTTCAATCTCTATTACATCATTCCCGACAATGGCTTCAGCTTCAGCGACATCTACTCTTCTCAAACCAAACCCTCCTCCGCCGCATAAACCGACCATCATCATCACCGCCTCCTTATCTCCTCCACTTCGCCACACCCTCCTCCTCCGCCGCGATTTCCTCTCCTTAACCGCCGCATCAACGCTTATTCTAACGCAGTTTCTAGCTCCGTCGCCGGCTTCTGCCGCAGAAGAAGACGAAGAGTACGTGAAAGACACGTCGGCAGTGATCTCGAAAGTTCGGACGACGCTGTCGATGGAGAGGACGGATCCGAACGTGGCGGATACGGTGGCGGAGCTGAGAGAGGCGTCGAACTCGTGGGTGGCAAAGTACAGGAAAGAGAAAGCGCTACTGGGGAAAGCGTCGTTCAGGGATATGTACGCGGCGTTGAATGCAGTGTCGGGACATTATGTGAGCTTTGGACCGACGGCTCCGATACCGGCGAAGAGGAAGGCGAGGATTCTTGAAGAGATGGAGACTGCTGAGAAAGCTCTCTCTAGAGGAAGATAGAATTCTTTTTACAATTTCGTCTTCTTTTACAGTTTCTTGTTGATGTAACTTCATTTACACGGAAATGTCGATCGAATTATATACAGAGAAACTTGGAATTTGCTAGTTTGTTTTCGTAAAATACTTTTATATTATTAACTACTATTCATATCTTAAAGTATTCCATTTTTATACGTATTTAAAACCCATTTATTTATTTTGAAACATGAAAGAAGAACATTTGACGAGCTTTTCCGAGAGAAACTTTTGACTTTTCCGAAAAAATCTCTCTTCTCTTCTTCATTCAACCAAAGTTCAGAAAATTTCTACCTGTTCCTCATTTTATGCCTTTTAACTTTTCACCTTCTCCGTGTAACTTTTATTTTTTCGAGATCTGGACGCGTGGCTTCAAAAATTTTCACAGAGAATCACAGCAAAGAAAGAAAATAAAGAAACCATATTCGATATTGTTGCTTACACATTGTAGCCTCCTCGATTGTGATCGTTCTTCTCCAGACACACATTTCTTTAAAAGAGAATCAACTCTTTTTTTTGTGTGTTTGCTTGTTCCTTACATACAGCCTTCATAACGTCAAAGCTCAGAATACTCTCTCTCTCTCTTTCTTTCGAGGAGGATCATCATGGTGAATGTTAAAGGCTCAATGGAAAAATCGAACCTTGATCGATTTCTTCATTGCACAACACCCTTAGTCCCACCCCAATCTCTCCCCAAGGTTTTTTTTTTTTGAGCTTTCCGTTAATCTTTGGTGAGTATTTGTCATTGATGGGGGGTTTATTATCGCAGGGGGAGATTAGAAGAAGCCTAAATGGATTGTGGCATCCGTGGGAGAGAGAAAAGGTTGAGTTTTTCAGGTTGAGTGATTTGTGGGATTGCTACCATGAATGGAGCGCTTATGGAGCTAGTGTTCCTATTCATCTATCCAACAGTGGTGAATCTCTCGTGCAATACTATGTTCCTTATCTCTCTGCCATCCAGATTTTCACCTCTCCTTCCTCCTTGATCCGTCTAAGGTTTGATTCCTAATCTCAGACTTCTTTCTTGCTTTCTGATTATGCTGAATTTGGTTGATCAAGAAAATGAAGTTTGAATAGGTTGTGGTTTCTCTTTATGCATATAGTTTGAGTTCTTAGAAGAATGCTTGTTCTCATCTCATGTGTCTGTGTTGTTGGTTGTCAATCAGGGAAGAGTCTGAGGATGGGGAATCCGATGGTAATGGTAGGTATCCCTTTAGCGAGTCAAGTAGCGATGAGAGTGTCTCTGAGGAAGGACTTGATAACCTTAACCTGAATGATCGTTTGGGTTACCTTTACCTCCAATACTTTGACAGATCAGCTCCTTATACCAGAGTTCCTCTCATGGACAAGGTTAATCAAATCATCCTTTCTTTCCCATGATGTAAGTAGATCTGACACTTAGAAAGATAATTTTGATTCCAGATCAATGAGTTAGCTCAAAGATATCCAGGATTGATGTCGTTGAGAAGCATTGATCTGTCTCCAGCGAGCTGGATGTCTGTTGCATGGTACCCTATTTATCATATACCAATGGGAAGAACCATCAAAGACTTGTCCACTTCTTTCCTCACTTACCACACTCTTTCCTCTTCTTTCCAAGGTCTGCACATTCTCTCTCCCTCTAGTTAACTCGGTGAAATCACACTTGGGCTTAATGCCTTGTTATGTTGCAGATATGGAGCCAGATGATAATGGAGGTGACAAAGAGAGATTGATGCGAAAGGAAGGAGAAGACATAACTCTGCCCTCATTTGGGATGGCTACTTACAAGATGCAAGGCAATGTTTGGCTTTCTCATGACCACGATGACCAAGAGAGATTGGTTTCGCTTCATAGCGTTGCAGATTCTTGGCTAAAACAGCTTCGGGTTCAACATCATGACTTCAACTACTTCTGTAGTATGTCTATGACTTATCGTGGCTAATATCCCCATTCCATATCATCCTTGCTTTGTTTCTTCAGACGCAAGGCTTTAGCAACGTTTTCGTTTAGAATAGCGTTTACTTAAGTCCTAACCTTTGACAAATATATTTGTTATATTGAGTTTGTTGCATTGTTGAAACAAAGTAAGTTGTTTATAGGAATCGTGGAAATGTGGTGGTAACTGGAACTGGTACGGAATCTTATCCTTCAGGTTTCACGTTAGGTTTCAAATGTGATCCCTTGTGCTTAATTTGTTGTCAGAATGGAGGATAAGTTCAAACTTGCATTTGCCGAATCTCAAAGCAAACGTAAGCACGTTACCGTATTTTTATACCATTTAGGAATTTACAATATTTCATAATCAGACCGACTTTTCATATGTCATAAAATCCCACGTTCACCCTTTAATGTCCTTCCACACCATCATCATCATCATTTTCGACCCCTTTTTTGTTGCTTCAATGATTGTCATTTCTTTTCGTTCAGAAATTCAGTTAATATACACCATAAGATTGAAATCAAGCTACATAAAATATTTTCTATTGGAACAAGAGATTGTAAGCAGGAAGATCTTGAATCCGATGAATATCGTCCAAAGAAAGCTCTCTCTCTAGCTGATTCCTAGTCGCCTGTAATACTTCCTGATAAATACACAACAGAACCACATTAACATATATATATATACACAGACAAGTATCAATCTTCAAGAATTAGAGAAAGACATACATTGAATTCCATGTAAGAAGCGTGCATGGCAAGCCATTGAGCATCCATCATCGCGAAAGCTATACAATATAGTACATCGAATGCATTCTCGTCTTCTGTATATATATATACTTGTTTTTGTGAATATGGTTATTGATTATCATACACTATTTTTTAGAAATTAATCTGCATTAATTATATACTTTGTTTACCTTCTAAGAGTTTGAGAAAATTCATTCCTGGAAGACATTTTGGCTTCGCTGCAATTATAACAAAACAATACTACTTAAGTTTTTTTGTAACATGTAAAAAATGGTGATTAATTAAGAAACATACGAGCGTTTTGTAAATCGAGCATTTGGATCAGCATGAATGAGATATTGATTCCGGCCACCGCAAAAGGATACTCCCATTTTGCTCTGTCGCCTCTTTGTTTCAATAATAGTCTCCGGAAACAAACCTTCACATTTTTTTTTATTTATATTTAAAAAAACACACATTTCATATACATATTCATGTTTTGTTGGAGCAAAGAAGTAAAATGGGAAAGACATAACTAGATATGAACATGTTTATGAGTAATTACCGGATAAACTCTTGCGGAAAATAGCAAATTCTCTAGACCAATAAATCCACAACCCCTGCAAACAAAATGTTAGTTAACCCTTAAGATGTTTATGCATTTTTGTTTTTGCAATAGTGTTTATACACACATCAATCTTACCTGAAATCGGTAGATGGATTGGGACCTTGCCATCCCATTTCTTTCCATTGTTCTGTTACTAAACCTGTGAGATTAACATTCGGAAATGCAACATTCCACAGTGCTTTAAGTGATTCCTGCGGCCATTAATCACGTCAAAATGCATCACAAAATATGTTTATAGCATGATCAGTACGTATTCCTTTAATTACAGTTAAACATCATTAATATAAGCTCAATTCGCCCACCTGATGGTCAGGACTTGTCTCGTCAAAAGGTACAAGCAAACGATCTTGCAGCCTTTGAAGTCTTTCCTCCTATTATTGATTACAAACCGAAAAAAATGTTACTAAATATTTGATGTCTTAATCTTATATATATGGAGAGGTATATGAAACTTGGTAACTATGCTAACCTGAAGAGGAGACAAAGTGTAGTCGAGTGACTTGTCTTGACGTCTACTGGAGCGTGTGAAGAGCCCTCCTATCCATGATCTTGTTCCAACCGTAGCCGTCGGTATAACCACCGGCTCACTGAAACATTTATATACCTATCAGCTGATAGGTATAATTAATCATTACATAACTATACATCTATGCTAATTAAACGTGTTTCATAATATCCCCTGATTTCTAGCAATATATTACTCACTAAAACATATATACTTAGCTAAATTGAGCTATTACGTGAGTGGAACTACTTGACCACTGCTATCTCGACTCTTTGTTCCTTTTTTCTCGCCTTTCCCACGCTTCATCCTCCTCTATCTGCACACATTTTCAGACACATGATTTAGCAAAAAAACTTGGAACGATCAGAACGTTTGATTGAGCTTAATTACTTACAAGCAACAACCAAAGTGACACTCGCTTAGGTAAAATGAAGAGTAAAGAAACGATTGGAATAAACAAGAACAGTGTAAATGCAAGATTGGCAATAACAATATGATATTTAGCAATAAAAAATAACTTAAAAATATGATATTGAGCAAAGGGTTGAATACTTGGTGAAGACACAACACACAAGAAGGAAAATATTGCCTCTGCTTCCTGAAGGTCATGAGAGGAACACAAATGTTTAAAGAAAATAAGATTAACTAACGATTCTTTTAAGCCAAGCGAATAAAATTGTCTAGAAAATAGAGATTATTTATTCCTTAATGTTCTATTATCAAAATAATCAACAACTTCATCATCATTTACATTATCACTTAGTCAAAATTTTGGTATAGTTGGATATAGAATTAGGTGTCTCCAGAAGGTGTAACTAACACAATAGCGCAATCAAAGAGATTTTCTTTACATTACCTTTTTATGAAATGATTGGAAACTTGACAATGCAAAACGTCATTTGCAAACAATGATAACCAAATCAAAAGTTAACCATCCTTTGAATAAATTAATATGATTGATCAATAAGTCGAAGAGGAGGAAAATTTAATTGTTATAGACATAAGAAGAAGACAATGGAGGAGATGGTCTAGACACGGTGAAAACGAAGGAGGAAGAGAAAAGAGAAGAAGAAAATAGAAGAGAAAGTTTTGATCAAAATAAAAAAGAAAAAGAAAATAGAAGCAAAAATGAAATTTTTCATTGGAATTATGCAACTATTAGCAAATTGCAAGAGATGTAATTTTTTCTCTCTTTTTTTGTTTGTTTGTTTGTTTCATCTCTCCAATCTCCACATTTACCGTTAAGTTGCCGCCTTCTTCTCTCTTCCACCGGATTATTGTTAGATACATTTAGACCGCCAAGATCATTTACACTTGAGCTATCAACGGTGATCAGATCAGTTAGTTAATCACAGTATTTAATCGAAGCCCATCCCAGGCCCAACATGCAAGGGATAGATTATCACTCAGAAGAAGAATACATACTAGTGATCTGATTGGTCGGAAGAAAACTTTTTAGAGACACGTGTCACTACCAACCAAATAGGCAAATACTACCTTATCTTTTTGTCTCATCTCCTCAAATCGAACAACGTCGAAGATACTGAGCTCTACAAGCACCTTCAGCTCCGTACAGACATGGCTCTCCAGGCTGCCTACTCGCTTCTTCCTTCTACTACTGCTTCAATCCACAAAGAGGTATCATGTTTTCACAATTACTATTTCGATAAAACCGAAGAGTCGTCTCAAGAACTTCACCTCAATGCCATGGTTGATTTTGCAGGGTAGATTCAGTGCTTCTCTGAAGGAGACAACTCTAACTAGTTTTTCATTTTCAAACAACCTCAGAGCCGACAAGATCTCAACCCTGTTAACCATCAAGGTAAAATCAATTTTTTTTCTCTAAAAAAAACAGAGTAATATTATTGAAAATGTCCTGAGTTTTACTCTGCTCCGTTTCAGGAACAGAGAAGAAAACAAACTCCGCCGTTTTCCACTGCCATTCGTGCACAGACCGTTACAGCAACGCCGCCGGCGAACGAAGCCTCGCCGGAGCAAAAGAAGACTCAGAGAAAAGGCACAGCAGTGATCACCGGAGCTTCCTCTGGTTTAGGTTTAGCTACGGCCAAAGCTTTAGCAGACACAGGGAAATGGCATGTGATCATGGCGTGCAGAAACTTTCTCAAGGCCGAGAAAGCAGCTAAATCCGTAGGAATGTCAAAGGAAGATTACACAGTGATGCATCTTGATCTTGCTTCCTTAGAAAGCGTGAAGCAGTTCGTTGATAACTACAGGAGAACAGAACGGCCGTTAGATGTTCTTGTCTGCAATGCTGCTGTTTACCAACCAACAGCTAAAGAACCTTCTTTTACAGCTGAAGGGTTTGAGCTAAGCGTTGGAACCAACCATCTCGGTCATTTTCTTCTCTCTAGGTTGCTTCTTGATGACCTGAAAAAATCAGATTATCCATCAAAACGTATGATCATCGTAGGATCTATAACAGGTAAATAAGAATAGACACAACGAAATGATTTCTAGTTTCAGACAATAAATGTTCTTTTTTCTATGTTCATTGAATAGGAAACACAAACACTTTGGCTGGGAACGTGCCGCCGAAGGCAAACCTTGGAGACCTAAGAGGCTTAGCGTCGGGTTTGAACGGGCAAAACAGTTCGATGATAGATGGAGGAGAGTATGATGGAGCCAAAGCTTACAAAGACAGCAAAGTATGTAACATGCTGACGATGCAGGAGCTTCACAGGCGTTACCACGAGGAAACAGGTGTCACGTTTGCTTCTCTTTACCCTGGTTGCATCGCTACAACAGGGTTGTTTAGAGAGCACGTACCTCTGTTTAGGCTTCTGTTTCCGCCTTTTCAGAAGTATATCACCAAAGGTTACGTATCTGAAGAGGAAGCTGGGAAAAGATTAGCACAGGTCAGTCTTCGTAATATATATGTAGACAGATTCTTGATTTGATAGTATGGAATGTGATTGAGTGTAGGTTGTGAGTGATCCGAGTCTGGGGAAGTCAGGGGTATACTGGAGCTGGAACAACAACTCGTCTTCGTTTGAGAATCAGCTGTCTAAAGAAGCAAGTGATGCTGAGAAGGCTAAGAAACTTTGGGAGGTCAGCGAAAAGCTTGTTGGTTTGGCTTGATGCAAACACATTTTAGATTACAAGACTTCTGTGAAATGTACCATAAACTCATTAGATTACAGATTTAATAATCATTGTGAATGGACTTTCTAAAGTTTTTAAGGTTTGTCAAGAAAATTAGAGGGGTAGCATAGAAAGACTATTTGATCTGATCAAGCCGTTGATTTTTAATCACAATAATGAACGAAAAGTTTGTAAGTGCATATACTAATCAACATCAATCAATACTCAATGTTAAACTTGCCAAGCAAAATTAAAGAATAGTTTAAGGTCGTTCTCTCCAACCATAAGAAAAAAAAAATCATCAAAATCAAAGGGAACTAGATGATCATTTATATATATACTAATAATTGTTTCAATCATCATGTCATAAGTCTCCAAACGTATAGTCATGGAACGTCAATATAAGATTATTGGGTATAGGATTATGTTGATATTTTATTTTTTAAATCTATTTAATTTACATTATATTTCAATGATATTATCAGTGATATTTTATTTACATTTTATATATTATTCAAAATTATTAACTGTCATACATATGATAACCATATTATGTGATTTCGTAAATTTTATTTTTAAAAAATAATGTAAAATATTCATTTGTACAATACTAATTAATTTGATAATTAATTTAATAACAAATATTATATATATTTAGATTGACCAATTTTTTTCTAAAGAATCTAATAATTATTGTAATGATAACATGCGTCTCAACAGAAGATATTGTAATGCTTATCAATTGATATATAAGGGATCCCAACGCAAACAATCACACAAGAGGTTAAATATTTATTGTTTCCTTTGATTTTATCTCTAAATGGTCATTCATATCTCATACTCATAACAATTAGTCAAGTCTTATAAAAAAAAATTTTGGATTACATTCTATATATTAATATTAGAAGATTTTGTTTTCCTTTTTTTGGTTGATTACATTCTACATATGTATGTATATACTACAAAATTTATTTTATTTGTTATAAATTTCAACCGATCACAAGATCAATATTATTTTAATTTTTCATCACCGGGTTTTATCTACCTCTTCTATCGCTATGGCAGTCGTTAACCCTGATTCACTGGTTTATTATTCATTCTTAATTATCTTTGTTTTGGATTCACTTTTTCGTAAAACCTTGATTAGTAAATCTCTATAATTATTTCACAAACTAGGGTTTATTAGAGGCTGAAAATGTCAGGGTTAATTTAGGAGGAAACGAAGAATTTTTAATTTTTACCCTTTAAAAAATCTCAACATTTAAAAACCGAAGATCCAAATTAGAATTCGATTTTTGTAAATAGGATTCAACATGTAACATTTGCTTCCATCTAGCAAGGAATTGATCAATTAAAGTACTAAAAAGTTTTAAACAAAAAAAAACTAGTACTAAAATTAATATTTTGGTTGTAGCTGGACGGTACACATAAACAGAGACAAGTTGAAAAGTTTACATGGATTTATCATCAAGTGAGTACAGTTGTATTGTCTAGCAGATCAGTTTGTCGTTATATACTCCCTTGTGGTTTAAATGCATTGTTTTAAAAACTATTAAATAAACATTTTTATGTTTTTTTGCATTTAATAAAAAAAGAGATAATGGCCAGTGATGAATTTCTATTTCAAATTTGCTTTTAACCTTTTATACATAATTTTTATATTACACATTGCAAACAACTGATACTGTGAAACAAACAAAAAATCACCAAAACTTATAAATTGAAACAAAGGGAGTACACGTTTAAAAGAGAGTTTGGTTTGAATTAATGCATGTCTCTATTTTTATTGGCAAAATTGCAGGATAACTTCGGGAGTTATCTACTCGATAATGATAAATCTTTTAATCTCCGCCGCATATGCTTTCCTGTCTTATCAGGTTTTCCATATATATGATAAGTTTGCGAAGGATCCGCTTAAGAATAAGAAGAAGTCAATAAAGATATCATTGTAAAATTATGTGCTTTGCTTATGGAGTAGTGGTGAAGTTGCAACAATAGCCAGAGAAACACAATCACTGCGGCTTTTGGCAACCTATAGAATAACTTGGACAATTAAGGTTAAGTTATTAGTACTATAACGAAAACCGAGCTCCTACAAGGTTAAAAACTTAAAATCAATTTGATAGAAAAATAATAATTTGATTTGATTTGACAAAGATAGGAAAAAATTAACTGAAGATCAGATTAGATGTCATTCTCATACACAATAATGTGTCAGAAGGTGTCCTAAGATATTAACTGATTTCTCATCACTTCTCCAGTATATACAATGTTCAAATATCAAAAGCATCGGAAATTTTCAAGAGAATGAATACGGTGAACCAGGAAAGCAAAAAAAGAAAACGAACTTTCAAGGAAAAATTATAAAGCTGGTAAGAATCAGAAAGAACGTAGCGAGTTGAAATTTTTATCGATCATATGGTTCACCGATATACAACTTTCATCATATTCTTCAAAACACGTTTATACAAGTAAAAAGAACGAAAACAAAAAAGAGAGAGAACACAGTTCATTAGTGATGAATAGAACTATAGAAGATTAGCGTCTTATCTCGGCGATGTGAACTAGAGAGTATATATAGGAAACGACTAAGAAACCCTAAACCTAAAAGAAAAACATGTTAAGGACCAAAAGTACAAAAGTGCAAGAAACCCAAAAAGCATGTTAGGACAGAAGTGGAGTTTGGGCTTAAGTTATATTGGGCCTATTGTTAAACGGCGCCGTCCTCGCGGAAACGTTTCCGATCTCTATAATATTATTTGAGAAGTCAGTTTCCTATGTGTCGCGCTCAAGTTAACTTTCACAATGGTTGATTACATAGATACCCTTAATGAACTAAAAATATTCTATATATAATTTCCATTATTATTAAAATTTTATTTATTTCAGTTTATCTTATCTTTTCTTTATTTTCTTTCCAAATAATATATATAATAAAAGTAAACATTAACTAATGAACTCTAAATTTTAAAAACGAAATATGTATAATAAATAAGTTGATTTCATAAAAAAAAGGAAACTTAACAATAAAAGTTTTATTAAAGGAAAAAAATTAAAATTTTAAAACGAAAATATATCACATATATAATTTGATTTCATAAAAAAAGGAAAGTTCACAATAAACATCTTAATATTAGAAATATATATTCCTTTTAATACGTAATCTTAAATAACATAATATATATTTTAAAAGTAATAATAAAAATTTTTTTTACATCAAGCTATATTTTCAGATGATCAAAACTAACTTAGATAACATAACATAAATTGAAGTTTCTTTATGAACTAAAAGTATTTTAAAACTAATATTACTAAGTGTTTTACATATGTTTTGCATAATAATTTGTTAACATAAATTTGATTGCAAATTTCTTTGTATTTTTTATTAGACTACATAAATTAAAATTATCTCAAATTATCTAAAGTATATTTATATTTTATTATATAAATGATTTCAAAAAATTAAATATAAAACAAATGTTTGAGTATTTATTTTTAAAAATTAAAAAAAAGTAAATTAATATTTTTCTTATATAAATAGTCTCTACAAAAATTTGATATTTATTTAAAATACTAAACAACATACTTTAAAAATAATTTTAAGCAAGATAACATTATTAGGAAATGTAACTATTTTTTTTATAATTCTATCTTAATAAAATAATTTAATAAAATAATTACAGAAATATTTTAAATATTATAAGACAATATATTTTTAGCGAACTATAGATATTTACTTTACTTCTTTGTTCTTAATCTTTAGTTGATTTTAAGTTTTAAATAATTTTAACAACCAGTGTCTCTTTTATAATCTGAATTCATAAACTAATCTGAATTCTTATGTTTAAAATTATTAATATAGTTTTTAATTTATCATTTATACATCAAAATATAAATAATTTTTAAAAATATATCGGTCATGTTCTTTTATGTTTTCATATTAATCATCAAGTTAATTTTTATTGGTTTTGTTAAAAGCAACATCAAATATACAAAAACTGAAAATATATCTACATGTCCTAGATAAAGAACGTAACTTCCACATTAAATAAAACTGATCTTATTTGGTTTAGTTGAAATAAAAATAGATGTATTTATAATTACATTTTTTATATATAAGAATAATTACAGTAATATCAACCAAAAAAATGCAATATAATATATCCAAATAATAATTAAATCGATTAGATGCTATATATCTCAAATCACATGTCAGATTAAAACAACATGATATTATTTATACAAGATCTACATATAAATTATAAAACAAATTTGTAATCAATTAGTTTGATTTATTTATGTTGTTGGTTTTATATTTGTGCATGAACACGGAAAAATCACCTAATTCAACTTATATTTAAAATCATAAATTCAACTACAATAAAGATATATAGTTTTATAATAATAATAATTTATTTTATAAATATAAATTATAGGGTGACTCAAAACATATTAACAAATGAAAATAAAATATTAACCAACTGTTACAATCAGTTATTTTGTAAAATTTATATACATGCAGAGAGTTCAGAATATTTTCGTTATTTTAATTTATGTAATTTAGAATTATACACTTTAGTTTATTTTTATTTCATTCTAAAAACAATATATACTAAGTTATACATAATCTTCCTAAAATATATTTACGTATATAACACAACAACTAACCTAAATACAAATAAGAAAATTAATCCAAATTTAATATTTTCAGAATAAAAAACATTTTAGTTGAATTTAGAAAAATAGATACAGTCCAATAAATTCATATGATAACTAAAGCGACTGTAAAAATAACAAAATCAGTTAGATATAACATATCTAAAATCATCTGCTAAAGTACTATAATATTATTACTATAAATTATGCATATAAATTATAAATTAATTTAAAATTAAAATAAATAGCAATAAATTTTATAGTATATTTATTTTATAATTATTTATACCCGTGCATGAGCACGGGAAAATCACCTAGTTTTATGTAACAAAACAGCAAGCCAGTTAAAAATTTTAGATAGGTTCACGACTTTCTTTCAATTTTTCTCTCGCAGCGCGATCGCTTAGCGATGTCGTTGTTAGTAGATGGGTATTGTATAAAAGATGTTGGTAGAGTTTTAAGGCATGGAGACATTGGAGTTTACTGTTTAGTAGATGGGTATTGTATAAAAGATGCATGCATATATATGTTCTTACTTGTTATAAGGACTGGGAAAAAAATCTGAACTGGAACAAAATCCGATGCCTAAAAGTCCAAACATAATTCAAAATTTGTTGAATATTCAAATGGATTTAAAATTTTGATATCTTCTAATCGGAAACCCGATCCAAAATATTTCGGATATCCGAATATATTAAATCAGATTTATATATTTGAAAATATTAGGAATATACCCTATCTAAATTTGATAAGTTATTTTGAAGTCCTGCAAAGTATTTGAAAATATATACAAATAGTTAAAAATAAATATGTAAAATAGTTAACCTATACTAAAAACACCAAAAATAATTAAAATATCTATTGATTAATCATCCAAATATTCAAGCCAAACCAATTTTATGTTAAATTTAGGTATTTTAGCATATAATTACTCAAATTGGTATATCATATATTATTTTATTTGTAAATTTTGTAAAATTTGTACTTGTGATATAAACTTTGTGGAAGTCACAGTCAGCATCCCTTCAACTTCAGGAAAGTAACATCTTTCAAGGATTTTTAATTGCTGTGATGCTATACGTTATTGCTTATTTGATCTCGAAGGAGGTGCCCTCGCACACGAGATTGCGTGCACATGCGGACATGGCTGCCATCACCTTAGGTATTATAGCGGTTCACCTCGGCATGTTCATCTTCGTAGGCGGCTTCGTCACCTCCATCTCGGCAGTTCTGGCTGGCGCTTTTCTTATTTACATACGATTTGTCATGTATCCACGGCTAATGTGGGCGATCATCTAATATATGCATGATTTATTGTATATGAGTTTGGTTTAGCTATTGTAATCCTCATGATATATGTAAGGCATTAGCCAATTGGGACATATTCAATCAAATACTTAAACATTTATATCATTTCCAGTGTTTTGTAATAACCTAAATCTGTTCTGCAGTTGGATATATTTTTTGTTGATCAAACAGACATTCATCAGGCCACTAAGGACGACTACACTCCACTAATTAAGGCGAATGGGGATAGAAGGAATGGTCAAGTAGATTCAACTGGTCGAAGGAAGTTGCTGAAGTTTCTGTTACGGCAGGTCTCCGGCGACGGTTCTGTTTCTTTCACTCCAGAAACGTCGAGACCCATCGAATAGTACCCGTGGCTAATATTTCCATGCTTAGAGTTATTCATTAGTGAACACGTTGTTTTTAATCTATCTTTTGTATGATTAGGTTTCGGCTGAATTTATATTAGAATGATTGTATCTACACTTGTCTATCATGGCCAAAATGGCCTAATCAAAATATATTAGGGAAAAAAAAAACACTGAATTGAGAAGCTCTGGATTTTGCATGATTTTGCAGAACAATGACTTACGTACGGACATGGACAATACCTCCAAACTAGACAATAGAGAGAAGTACATGATTAAATACCAGTCCAAAACATTGAACTTACCCAAAAACAATATTGTTATTTATTATTGTTATTGTTTTTTAACTATTAATTTGTAACTAAGTTGTTTTTATTGGGCAATATTTGTCGTTTGTACTTTATTGTAAATTACCGCTTCATCATTTTTATCGTCATTCTATACTCATTTTTGGACTTGGCTTATATGTTCTTTAACTTTAGACGTGAAATTTATAAACTTTCATCAAAATTATTAGTTTGTGAGGTGAGGCCATGAGGGCCACGCAACCAATCCAAAACGTGACACTTGTACATACACATGCACTCGGCCTCTCTTTTTGAGAAATATACTATAGAATTTTGAGAAATATAAAGTTCTTTTTTTATTGTATAATCAGCTGATAAGTGGCGTACGAAATCGAAATACGTATTTTCTGATACATCTTTTGTATTTGGACTTTTATATAATCTTGTCGTATCCTTTCTGTGTTGCAAAGTCTTGTTAGATTCGATGTACATCTACCCTCTAAAGTTGTATTTTTATAAAACTAAATAAAAATTATTAGGCGATTTCTTTATGTCATCATGTACATTAATCAGACTAGCTCATTTTTAGGTTCGTATGATTTATCAATCACGTATTTTTATTACCATTAATCAACCATGCAATGTGTAACATGAATTTTAAGGTAAGAACATGTCTTAGAGACAGTTCTTGGACGAAGTAAACTTAAAAATATACTATTCTTTAATTTTAATAGTGTTATATACATCCAGCTGACTTATGATGATATCTTCTTAAGAAATTAACATCCTCCTTATTTTACAATGAAGTTAATAAGTATGTAATGAAGTTAGTTGTTTTCCTACTAATGCGTAATTGACAGAAAAATAAATTAACATAGTTAATAGATATTGATAAGGGAGAGAGGAGAGATGAGTATGATGATGATACACATAGTCACATGCATGTGTTAGGTCAGAAGCAAGGAGAGAAAGGCAGCTCCTGCTTCTTTGCATGAAACCTCTTCTCTTTTCTTGCCACGACTCTTCTCCCCCATACCCCTCTCACACTTTCTCCCTTCAACTTTTGTCTTCTTACAACAATACTTATATAATGTATTTTTTTTAACTTATTCTCATGTCTGTATCTATACTCAAACTCCCATATATATAGACCACATGCAATATCATCTCTTCTCATCTTGCACACATCTCTCAAAACTAAAACGCACACAAACTAAGAAGGTAGAAAAACACACAAGACTTATTATTATTAATCATGGACGTTGTGATGAGACCAACGGTGGAGATTCCACCGCGAAAAAGTCTCTTATCTTCCAAATCTTTCCCAGCTGAGTCTTCCCCTCGTTCTTCGCCGCGTAAAAACAACTGGAACAACAAGATCAGCACCAAGATCGCCACATCTGAACATGAAGAAGACAGCTTCAACGAGGACACCAACAACAACAACAACAAGGAGACTAAAGAGTATTGTTATGACTCCGACACAGATGATCCTTACGCCAGCGACCATTTCCGTATGTTCGAGTTCAAGATCCGACGTTGCACACGTAGCCGAAGCCACGACTGGACAGACTGTCCTTTCGCTCATCCCGGAGAGAAAGCTCGCCGTCGTGATCCTCGTCGGTTTCAATACTCAGCTGAGGTTTGTCCTGAGTTCCGTCGTGATGGTGATTGTAGCCGTGGAGACGACTGTGAGTTTGCTCATGGTGTCTTCGAGTGTTGGCTCCATCCTATCCGTTACCGTACTGAAGCTTGTAAAGACGGTAAACACTGTAAGAGAAAAGTCTGTTTCTTTGCTCATTCGCCACGTCAGCTTAGGGTTCTTCCGCCGGAAAATGTCTCCGGCGGCGGCTCGGGTTCTCCGGTGGCAAAGAAGCCTTGTTGCATGTTTTGTAGCAGCTCTCCAACGAGCACTCTTTTGGGTAATTTGTCTCATCTTTCTAGATCTCCGTCCTTGTCTCCACCTTTGTCTCCTGCTCACAAGGCGGCTGCCTTTTCGCGTCTGAGGAATCGCGCCGCTTCTGCTGTTTCAGAAGCTGTTTCTGCTGCAGCAGCAGCTGGGTCTGTTAACTATAATGATGTTTTAAGCGAGCTTGTGAACTCGTTGGATTCTATAAACCTAGCGGAAGCATTACATGCTAGTTCTTCCTCTACGCCTGTTACCACGCCTGTTTCTGCAGCGTTTGCTTCATCCTGCGGTTTGAGTAAACAGCGTCTCCATATCCAGCAACAACAACAGAGTAGTCCTTTACAGTTTGCGCTCTCACCTTCCGCTCCAAGTTACCTGACCAGCTCGCTCTCGCCTTCCACACCAAGTTACCTAACCAACTCGCCTAGGGCTAACTTGTTCGCCGGAGATTTCACTCCTCGCCAGAGACAAAGGAATGATTTCGCGACTGTGGCTGCGGTTAGGGACAAAACTAGCTTCGAGGATGGTTCTTGTGGTGACCCTGATCTTGATCTTGGATGGGTGAATGATCTCTTGACTTGAACGGTGAAGGAGGGTTGACCTTCATATTGGTGTAACGTTTTGGTGGTCAATGTGGATGGAGGGATTGTTTTTTAAATTTGTTTCAAAGATTTTATTGCTTTACAGATTTCCACGGAAGTTAATCAAGAATCGTCTGTGTATTTTTCGTTTATATTTTAAGATTTTCTTTCTAGTGGATTTTTACCAATAATATGTATGATCTTGTAATACTATATGTGGCTTCGGATTGTGCTATTTTCACCATTTCTATTTATATATTTTCTTTTCAGTGTATTTATTTCCGTTAGATTGTTAGTAGTTGATTCGGACTGCGTACCATCTACCAATTAATTTGACGATGGATTTTGATGATAGTTAATACATTGAGAAGGAGAGAAAGTAAGTTGTAAATATCATGTTGTAGTTTCACGCTTAACTAAAAAAATATGATGATGTTAGAAAAAGTGGGTATATATTATATATTTATATCATTATTTTGCTAAAACAATGATATCTAACTCTTGAAATGTTCATCTCATTATGAAACGTGTTTTGTTCATGAATAATGATCATGTATATTAGGTGCATTTGCACTCTCGAATCATTCATCTCTCACCTTGAAACGTGTTATGTTTTTGTTCATCTGTCGACGAGAATATAAGTTTGCATACAGTTACAAAAGGAGATTAGAAAACAATTTGGTCATATTCTTTATTGTCTACAAAAAAAAACCTCTAATATGTCCTCTCTGTTTGTTCTTTTTTGGACAAGAAATAAATTAGTTTTCATAGGAGGCATGTGTATGTGATCGACAGATACATTAAGAGGTGTCTATTAACATTCTAATATATGTGACACATACATGCATGTACGGGATAAACATGTCTAATACTCCAATTGTGGACTATAGTCGTTCATATTATAACATTGATCATACAGAGATGAAAGACAAAAATACATCGATCGTAAATGTATAACTACGTATTGTCATTGATGAGACAACTATAATAAAGTTCGATTTGAACATGTTTTGCGTGGGAGGTGAGTATCATCATGATGAGATTGCGGGTGAGGAGCTAAATTAAAGTCTTGATTCAGATGACTCGAGCATGAACCGGTGACTGTACCAGTTAAATTAAAATGAATTGAACCTTTGTGCATGTCTCTCTGCTTCTTCATGTTTTTTTAATTGTTTAAAATTTCAGAAAATTTATCTAGTGTCAGTGAAGTAACTTCAATTCACAAATTCGTGCAGTTTTTTGGATTAAGGATATTGACGGGTACCGAAAATAAATAAATATACTAAACATAACTCACAACTTTTGATATTGTATAACTTTAAAGTGATTGGTAGGTTTCACATCTCATAAAAGAAAAGTAAATTGAGATTTCACACTTACTCAAAAACTTCTTTGGTATCTCAAATAAAAAGTTTATTTTCTTTTCAAGGCTCAAACTCCTCTTTACTACCTTCCAAGCTCTTGTAGTATTCCTCCATAGTTTCAAACTCGTTGGGATGATCATTTCCTCGAGCACTCTCGTACCTGCGACTAGGAGTATATTCGGAACTCCTACCTCTTGTGTCGTAGAAGTACTTACCGTTCTCCATGAACCTTGTATCACTCATACCTTGTCTCTCTTCTTCATTACCGTAACCTCTCCTATTACCATTATAATTATTGGTAGTGTAACTGTATTCATTATTATTGTTGTATTTGTCCTTTTGCTCACTAAGATCTTCTTGGGACTCTTCTTCCTCTTCAAACTCCTCAGGTAATTGGTTGTTGCTCTTTTCTTGGTCAAATGTAGCCATCAATTTCTCGAACTCTTGGTCTGTGGTCGTTGTTGAAACTGGCCATGACTCTTTGGTTTGAGGAATCATACCGGAACCTGGCCCGAAAGGCCCGCCACCGAGTCTTCCATTGGCTTGTGCTGGGCCCGGAGCGGGAGCTGGGGCTAGAGATACTTCTTTGTTATTAGGGTGATCTAAGTGAGTGAACTTGCTAAAGAAGAGCTTACCTTCTCTACCTTCAACATTGTTTCCAATGAAGCAAAAAACAGCAACAAGGAAACAAAAAGTTGTCTTTACAGCAAATGAAGCCATCAGAGAAGAGAGAAAAAAAGAGGAGAGACTGAGAGAGATTTCAGTTGTTGAGATATGTGTGTTTGGTGTGTTAGTGAGTTTGTGTATAAATAGAATAAGCAAAGTAGTTAAAGGACCGACGAAACATGCGAGGATTGAGGAGGGACATTCAGTCATTCGCGGCGAGTAGTTCTTTATTTGCATAAATCGAATGAATATGTAATGTTTATTGGTCAAAAAAAAGAAAAGAACACTTAGAAACAACATTAGTATTTATTTATACATGCTTTTTGACCTTTCTCTTCACTATTTTGGTAGTTGGGTTAGTTGAAATTGAAGGTTGGAATTAGCGTTATTTGTGACAGCAAAGTCTAGAAAATAATGTCAAAGCATATACAGTATATCTATATTGCTCTAAAATGTCACCTTCTGTGATTTATCACAACTTTTACTACCAAACTTGCTAAAATTGTTAGTTAAACATGATTTATCACTGAATAACATGTTAGCGTTTGGTAAAAGCAAAAGAAAACTGATAGATGTGATAGTTCACTAAGTAGACATTAAAGAGAAAAATCAATGACGAAGAATGAGTGTTGGTCCAATTTGGAAATAAGGGAATATTAAGCTTTCTGTTAAAATAAGATATTTTAGAGGCATGCGACAATGTGTCATCAAGCTTTTTTTTCTTTGTCTCAACGATTGCTTAGTGTGAAATCGAAACTATCACTACTCTTGTTGTCCCGTGATCATCGGAAAATGATCGAATGGTATTTTCAACGTTTGTCGGGGAATAACTTTAATAAATTACTCTGTTTTCTAGCTTATAGAATACATTTCTCTAAATTTTTCTTTTTCATCTGAATAGTACTTTCACTAAAGCTTGGATCAGAGATTTACAATCAATATGGATCAATCACAAGGAAACAAGCTTTTAAATTTTGTTTTTTAAGTCTATGTATCTATTTATTAAGACTACATATATATTTTTTTTGTTTTTGTTAAAGTAACTGTATCAGCAATATTATGTGATGAGTAAAAAATACTTTAAAAATTAGAAACAATACTCAAATAAAACAGAATTATTACTAAAATAACATTTTAAGAAATCTATTGCTACATAGATCAACTACACATTGTTTTCATAAGGTCCAAAAAGTGTTTTTCAAAGCCAGCCCATATAAGAGTCCGGCCCATTGCAAAAACCAAGAGCAGAGTTTTTTTTTTTTTTTTTTCTGTATCTCTCACTTTCGCAAAACGCAACGCTCGTAGAGCTCAACCAACACACTCTTTCTTGCATTCTTCAACCCAACCAACTCAGCTCCAAACCCGTGTTTCATTATCTCATCTCTCAGCTTCTTCATTGTGTATTTCGAGTGATCCATGCCTGTGGAAGAAGATGCTCCTCCACCTTCAGTACTACTAGTGCATCTTCTCGGTGTCATTGCACTCATAGCTCTCCCGCTCTCTTGTGAAACCGCATCTTCTTCTTCCGTCTCTCCCGCGAAAAATGAACCCGAAGAGGTTACACTAGCTTCTACCTTCAAACGCTTCACGCCTTGGAGTGGTGTTGCTTCATCTGAAACCATGAAAGAGTCCACTCGCTGCATCGTACTCACCCGCATGTTCTTTTCCTTCTCTGCGTTGAAGATTCTGTGCCATTCAGCAACCGCTTCTTCGTTTTGTTTCGCTCTTGTCTCCAGCGTTTTAGACAGCGCTATCTTCTGTCTCTCAAGGTTTACAATCATGCCATTAGCTCTGTCAATCTCGATGCTTTTCTCCTGCAACAACGCATGTAGTTTGTCTTCGTTGCATCGAGCTGATTCCACTTCTGTTTTCATCGAACTCACAAGCTCTCTAGCTGTTGCAGCCTCGTCTTCCGCATCTTTTAGCTTCAAGCAGATCTTTTCGAGTTCTTCTATGCGGCACTTAGCTTGATCTATTTCAATGCATTTGTCCTGCAACAATGTCTGGAGCTCGTTCACATTCATCCGTAAGGCTTCCGCTTCCCTTTTCATCGAATCCACAAGTTCCTTAGATGCTGAAGCTTCACTTTCCTCATCATCGAGCTTCAAGCAGACTTTCTCAAGCTCTCCTATACGGTTCTTAGCTCGGTCAATCTCAATGCACTTCTCCACAAGTGACGCCTGGAGACTTTTCTCGTTATTCCGTGCTGCTCCAGCTTCCATTCTCAATGAATCTACAAGTTCCTTAGCCGATGAAGCCTCGCGTTCCGCACCTTCTAGCCGAAGACAGAGTTTTCCAAGTTCCTCCATATGTGAAAGATGCTTCTTGTCTAAATAATCTCTCTCCTGTTTTAACGCATACGCCTCAGTTTCAGCTGCTGACTTCGCCGATTCACACTTCTCATTCAGATCAGAGATTCGAAGCTTCAAGTCTTTTGCTTCCAAAGAACATTCTTTCACCTTCAACTCACTTTTCTGCAAAATAAACAAAGAATCAAAAACGTGTTACAGCACACATATTCACAGCTCACAGAAACTGCTTCTTAGGTGCTCGTTAAGGATTAGGAAAGGGACTCCACTCTTTCAAAGAAGCTCACCTTTAATTCAGAACGGGTAGAGGACAGTAGCTGCTCCAAAGTTGCAAGCTTCGCATCTTTCTCAGTGATTACCTTCTCCTATCATTAACCAAAAAAACAGAGTCACAACTTTGTCAGTTTTACTATGAAACAGGACAAATAGTTAATCTACTCCGTTTGATTACATAATTCATCATATGATAAGTTCATACTGATTCAAAGAAGGCCAAACCTTTTCATCCAAAACACGGGAGAGTTCAGCTCTCATGCCATCTTCTGTGGCTGAAGCTTGCTTCAACCTCTCTTCCATTGCTGTTATCTTCTCTGAAACAGCCTTTTGCTCACTTATCATGTTCTCGTATTTAATTTTCCAATCAATGGACTTACTGCATCTCTTGATAGACGCATCTGCCCCTACTACCTGACTATTGCTCGCTCCATTCTCACCCAACGTCCCTTCGTACTTACGTTTCCACTCAGCAGCTTCAAGTCTTGTAGACCCAAGCACCTCCATGAGGTTTGAGTGTTCGTCGTGAATCGACTTACACTTACTTTCCAGGTCATGAATCCGGTGTTTGAACTGATCTGAGAGCTTATTCATGTCATTAATGGCGTCCTCGTAGCGCTTCTGATATTCCTTCCTCATTTTCTCTCCTCCTTCAAGCTGTTTCTTGAGTATATCCATCATGCTTTCCATGGAACTGTGTTGCAGCTTGAGTTTGGAGTTCTCAGAAAGAAGTTCATCCATTTGATCCCCTCTGCGATGAACGAGAATGTCCTGTATACTGGTAAATAACAACTGAGAAAGGTTAATATCGCATGAAAAGACTCAATATATAAAGTAGCAATGTATATAAACATAACGAGAGAACCTCTTTTTAAAAAACGAAGAAAGTGTCTGCCACTTCATAGGACCGTTGATAGATACTTCATACTCTGCAACAGCCGTTTCAAGAGCCTGTTTCATATATATAACATCAATGTTTATAATGAAAACGAAGACTTGCTTCAATGGCTAAGAGTTACTATGCTACAGGCTTTATCATGTCTATATAGTGATGGGAAATTCAGTGTTTAGACGGAAAAAAGGAAGAAGAGAGAACCTTGATCATATCGCTGCTATTAGCATCACGAGAACAAGGCAATGCCCATAGTTTCTTGCCCATATCTTCTATGGCATTACAACATCTCGAATACGCCTCCATATCTGCCACTCTCTTGTGATCCTGAAATAATAAAAACATTATTTAGCTGACTTGTTGGCAAAACAGTATCAAGAGAGAGAGAGAGTATCAAGAGAGAGAGAGAGAGAGAGAGAGAGAGAGAGAGAGAGAGAGAGAGAGAGAGGGATCTGACCTCAAATGCCTTGGCAAAGAAACTCCAGAGTTCTCTTTTGTATTTCTGTTTCACTTCATTGTTTCCAATGGAAGATTCACAAAACGCGGTTAAGGCTTTGATGACCGCCTTGTTGTGTGCTTCTATTAGCATCGACTGCAGATCATTATGTTAACAGTTTATCTTACTAGTTATTATAAGTGATTTTTGAGTGTTACATGAATCAAAACTTACTTCTTCTTCGGGAGTCTCTGCACGCTCCAAAGACGACATGTATACTTCAGTTGCCGTATCACGAGCCCTTCGACCTTCTAATTCCTCTACAGACTGCAAGAAAATACAGATGATGCATCATAATAAGCACAAGTATTTGATGAGAACACTAAGAATTTCCAGGATTGACTAATAATTACCAGCCATAAAGAAGAGATTTTAGGCACGACACTGTTGTTAACATTTTCTGAAAACAACTTTGTGAAACCAGCAAGAGGCGGCCCTGTGACGATGGTACTATCACCTCTTTTCTTAGGCCTTACTCTCTCAGAGACATACTTCACTAAGGCATTTACACCGTAGAGACGCTGGGGTCGTAGCGCTACAACCTGTTCAAAAAAGAGTACACAAATTTGATCAGACAACAGAAGAGAAAAAATAAACGACTGAAGCTTGATTAAGAAAACTAGGGAAAGGATCAACCCACTCTGTTATTCTGAGCTACATCTTCTCCACCTTCCATTGTTTCTGTGTTAATGTCCTGATAATGAAGAAGTTAAAAGCAGATGACAAAACATCAGAGACTAGCTGATTCCATCCCCTAAATAATAAATGGATTTTTATGAGGGAATTATCACCGTCATAAGTTGTACAAACATGGGAGAGAACTGCCCAATCCCGGAAAATGTATTGTCATTGGCTTCTCCAACGTGATCGTGTTTGCTAATCTCAAGTAGACGAGAGAGATCAGGTGCAATGTCATCTACACCAAGTGTCTGAAACATGAAGCAGAATATTTGTAATTACATAGCATTAAGTGTTGTGTTTAGAAGAAACTTCCTTCAGAAAGAAAAACCAGTCATAGGCACTTACCGGACCATAGATAAACACGCTTGATAAGAGGATAGACAAGGCGAATATCTGACTGCTTCGTGTAGCCTAACATACAAATAAATTCAACAGATAATCAAACTGATTATCCCTAACAAAAAAGAAAAAAAAAATCATCTTTAAGAGACTTGTTGAATCTTTGATGAGATAAAAAGAAGACTAACCATTACACAATTTGAGTCAGCCCCTTCTACATCGAGTAAGACTAAACTATATTCAGTGCCATCTTCTGAAACCCTCTTCACAGGCTCAATCCACATCCATATATCTCCAGTGCATGGTCTGTGAAGAGTTTGAACTTCAAATCCAATGCTCGTGCTAACAAGCTTCACATCAACATTCAAAATCAGTCATTACAGTCTCCAGAAGAAACAGAATCAAAGTAGATAACATTCATTTTGCATTTTTCTCTACAAATGCAAATTGATCTCCACTAAAAAGAACCAAACGTCTCTTACTAAAACCCTAAACCCTCAATCAAAGTAAGAAGAAGACCTGATTCCAGATGAAGCTCTTGCCATGTTGAGCTCTTCCGAAGAGAGAGACAACGGCGACAGGACCCTTAAGCTTCTGAAGAGCGCCGATGGCTTCTGGGTCCGTCTTCAACTTCCCATTCTCATCTATGTAAACGAGTTGGATGGCCTGACCCAAATCCGAACCCGACTCCGCCGTTTGCTTTCTCATGAAGACCCCCAAAAGGCGTCTCCTTTCTTTCTTCCTAGTGATGCTCAGTGACTGCAGATCCTCCTTCCACAATGGGGTTCTTCGATTTACTGAAAAGAAATGAAAAAGTTGGGAACTTTAGACAAGTACAGTGACCTTGTAAAAGGTTTAAACTTAGAATCGTAGAGAGAGAAAGAGACTGAGAGAGTGGGGGTTGATGCTTTTTGTGGGGTTTGATTTTATTTTACTATTTATATTTTCTTTATTGGGCTGTAACCCATTAGTGTAAGACCATTAGTAATTTGGCTACCGGTTATTAGGGGTGAGCAAAAAAACAAACCAAATCAAGTCAATCCGAACCAGTCAAACCAAAATCGATCCATACCAAACCAAAATCCGTTATTAAATAGTTCAGTTTAAGATTTTCCGAATCCGAAGCAAACCAAAGTAAACCGAACCGAAAATCAATATGTTTTTGTTATTATTTAAATTTAACATATTAGCAATTCACAATATATTAAAATGCTAACACTAAATTTACTAGCAACTTTATAAACAATGTTGAATTTTTTTTTAATTTTCTATTTACTTTAATTACTTTGATTTGATTGTGTTCTTATATTTTTTGTGATTTTAAATATTTTTTTTGTTTCAGTTTTATATTAGATCTAATTTACATAGTTTATTTTTATTTTTCATTTATTTTAGTTAGATTTGATTTGATTATGATTTTTACAAAATTTTGTGTGTGTTTAAAGTTTTTATTTCAACTTAATATTGGATTTAATTTACATAGTTTATTTTTTCATAGACACAAATATGATGATTTCATGGCCGTGTCTTTTATGATTTCTCTTAAAATATTAAACCAAGGAATCCGAGTAAACTGAATCAAAACACACATCAAACCGAATTGAATATGAACCGAACCGAAACCGATCCAAACTAATTATGGTTTACTTTGTTCGATAAATTTTAGAACCAAATTAACCAAATCAAACCAAATCCAAACAGATAAAATAACCGAAGTGCCAACCCATATTTTATTATAGACCATTTCACTTGTTAACTAATCATATACAAATACAGATTTAAGGAGCTATTAATTACAAGAAAATACTATTTTTTTTTATGTTGTAATCTTTTTCTTGGTGTTTCTTTATGATCAAAATAATTACATAACAATCAATTACAAATTCACATAGGTTGAAACATTGCCAAAAATATTAACAAATAATGCAACAAAAGGTGAAAAAGACAATTAAATAAAAGATTATGATGATTAATTAAAATCATTGATTAAAGCCATAATGCTCCAGCTTGTCTGCAAGTAGGCACTAAATTACTATTAATATGAGCAGCCATCAGATTTTCCAATCTTTTAAACATTTAGTGTTAATTATCTTAAGAGTGTATTTTTTTCTCTGCTTTTGTTAAAAACTACACAACAATTGCATTACCATCTTTATGCAAGTGAGAAAATAGTTTAATGATTCATCACAAACTTAAACAAAACATCATCACTATACTTTTGATTGAAACATCAAATCATTGCTAAAATAACATTTCAGAAGGCATTTAACGATGTTTTTATAAAATTCAAAAGTTTTGAACAAGTACATCAGATACAAGTCGGACCATTTCAAAAACTTTGCAACGTCATCATGTTAAGCAACAACAATTTGATTAGCTTTGTCGCATCAAATCATTAACATGTTTAGTACCTGAGTTAGAATTTTAGTTTATTTTTTTATAAAATTGATAACTCTAAAATTAAATCAATATTTAGTAAAATTTGATATATTAGAAGTTGAGTTAGTGTTTTTTTTTCCTGCTAATCTTCATAGAATCATCTTAGCTAAGCTTTGAAATGAATCATCACTATGATGTTTTCATTATATCCAGTGTATTTTTCTGCTTTTGTTACAAACTGCACAATTATTGCATTGTCATCTTTATAGAGAAGGTCACCTTAGCTAAGCGCTAAATCACAAGCGATGTTAGGGTTTAGGAAGGCTCACGATAGGATCATGTCAGTGAAGCTTAGGGTTTTAGAATTGCAAAGTGACGAATGACAAATGAACTCCTAAACTATTTTCTTGTAATTTGGGTTGCATTCTTTAGGCGCAATTACTAAATATATGTTTTGTTAGGCTCATTAAATCAGCTAGTCTTTATTTTTAGTGTGTATTTGTTATTAAGCATATGCTATATTAGGGTCATTATGTAACCAACATACTCGAGTCAAAAGCAGCCAGCAAGAGACACTGTGGGACACTGAGCTCATAAGTTCATGTGATGTTTCTAGATTTTCAAATCAATGAAAAAAACTAGGATGCGACCAGCAATAGCCAACTTTCACAAAGCTTCAGTAACAAACACATCAGTTTAATACTACTACAAGGTGTTGTGAGTAAACCAAGACTACCTCATTACACAAAACGTCATATGAATTCTTCAGATTAAAATGGTAGGGTGGACTATCTATTTCTCCATGATAATTATCATATAGCATCAAACCCCCATCAAAATTCCAGATTCCCATGAATTGAAAGTTGCAAATATATTTCTTCCCGAATTGAAAGTTGCAAACTTAATTATCCATATATCATGGTTTACACTGGTTTAGTATGAACCAAATAATTTAAAACCGGTTAAACCAAATAAAAATATAGTTTCTTAATCATAACTAATTGTTATCGAAAAATAAATAAAATTTATTACTTGCCAGAATATAATTATATAATTTGATAAGAAGTTGATGGTATTTGAAATTTGATTTCAGATCCAACTACTATGTAGACGATAGAGCAATTGACTAAGACATGTGTTCGTTTGTCTAATGCATGTGATGGTAGTTCTGTGAAAATTGGAGATGTTTAAGGAATAGGTTGTGGCAACGACGGAGTGAAATCCGGGAAAAAATAGTTTTTCTTTTGGATGAAAATTAGACTTTTTGACAAAATTGTTTTTTGTTTTGTTTGGTTTAACCGGTTTAAAATTATTTGATATGCTGTTAAATCGATTTAAAACCATGACATATGGGTAATTAGTTTTGAACTATAGATCAGGGAGTAATAAATAAGTTGAAAATTTTTAATAGAAGGAGAAATAAGTTTATAACTTTCAATTCATGGGAGTTTAGCACAAGAACATAGTTTGGTGGAGATCTAATGCTATATGATTATTGTGGATAACTAGATCCACCCAAAATGGTAAAAGGGGAAGGAGACTTTTTCAGAGGAAATCTTTCATTGGGTCTTCGTGGTGAACTCTCTTCATTCTGTAAGCTTCCATTTCTTCCGGAGTCACCTGTCCGTGAAATGTGAGATTAGCGACCGATCAATTTAAGAATAGAATTCAATGCTATTAGAGTGCTAAGATCATATCATTACATCGTTGGTGTGTTTGACATTGTACTTGCGTTTTCTCTCATCTTTTTCTTCCCTCTTACGCTCATCCTCCTGCACAATCGTTATTTGCGTATCAGATATGTGTGCAAGACATACAAACGTATTGACAGGAGACTAATAGGAGCAGCCTTCTTACCTTTTTAAGAGCATTAGCAAGTGCTTCCTCGTTCAATTCCAAATCTTCAGGAACATCAGTTCCCCATGCGGCCATTCTCTTCTCTTCAACCTTCTTTGGGCTCTCTGTTCCCCCAAAACACCATTAATTGTTTTGTTAGGACAGGCGTACAAGCAGCATTACAAAAACATATGCAGCAGAAATGTGTCATAAACTATTCCCCAAGAGATTTTTTTCCAACAAATCCAATAAAAAGATATAAGAAATTAGAATAACAAACAGAGTCAACAACACAAACCTTCACAGGCTTCTTTGCGAGCAATGTTAGCCTTCATCAGATCAAGGGAAGCCTCTGCAGCCTCAATACCAGCAGAGCCTGTGCAGTAACTATTGCGAATCGTCTGCTGGCAACATCTATATCCCCACTGATGGTCTTTCCACCATGATCCCCAAACACTCGTGTGATTGTTTGCAAGAACATCCTCTTCGTATTTGCTCTTTGGCAGTATAACCTCCTGTGTACAAAACATACATGTATTAAGAATGAAATGGATCCAAACAAAAGCACAACATACAACAAACCATTCACATTGCTATGAGAAGTTGGTCCGTGAGGTAAAAACATTTAAAACCTCATACCTGTCCCTTTATAATCCTCCCTGCTCGGTCATACTCAACTTGCCTTTCGCTCTGCCCAAGCAAAAGCTCCATTGGAATTTCATCTTCTGTAGAAGCATTCCCGTACTTCTCCATGATTGTGTCCTTTGTATGAGTCTTCAGCTTGTCCTTCGCAACCTGGAAGTTCTTGTAGAGCAACTCAGCTTGGGATGGAGCCGCTTGCATATGCATGTCCTGTCCCTTGTCAAATGCTTCCCATGAGTGGATGTTCATCTGTTTGAACTCTAGAGCTTGTCCACTGTTTCTGTACTGATTATCTCCCTGGATAAATGACAAGAAAAAATATGATTACGTATCTTAGATTATCATACTATGAGATCCAGGTAATGATAATGATGTTTCACAACAAACCAGATAAAATTTATCATTCGGATCTGCATCTGGAAGCGGATCTTCACGCATGGATCGAGTTTTAGGGTCATAATGAGCGGAATTAACATCCAGGTTCAGCAAGTACTTCGCTGTGTCTTCTCTGATACGCAGATTCCTGAAAAATCAAGAAAAAGGTTACACCATTAGTGCATCAAATAAAACAATCCAACCAATCAAACATATGTGATGATGTTTTGTAGTCTATACCTAACAGTTCCAGTGCTACCACCACCAGTTGTTCGAACACGTTTTTCAACCTTTGCAAAGTCCATCTGCCTGCTCTCATCAACCTTGGCTTCATCGACCCTCAAGTCATCATCATCTTCTTCGTCCCCATCACTGGCTGCATCATCACCTTCCTGGGTATTGTTCTTCTCCTCTAGTTTCTTAATCTGCTGCTCCTTGAGATACTTCTTTCGTGCATCCTCTTTTGCTTCGTAAAGCTCTATCACACGATGGTAGGTTGAAGGATCGTATCCATTCCATCTGTCTCTCTTGCCATCATAGTCGAGTTCAAAGCTCTCGATTTTCTCATCAGGTGCAATGTTCTTGTTCGTGTACTTGGCTCCAATCTTGCGAGGTCTATCCATACACGCCTTTGCAGTATGCGTCATTGCACCACAACTACAAAAAAACGGGGAGAAGTTAGAAACTGGAACAAATGAGCGTTTTTTTCATTTGTAAAATCAGAGAAAGACAATACTTTTGACAAGCTCCCTTGCGGTATTTTTCGGCTTGGTAGATCTTGGCACCTCTGTCATACCATGACTTGGTGTAATTGGGATCACTCTTCCAATTCCTTTGATGCTTAAGACTGGGCTTTTCAGAGTTGAGATACCAAGGAGCAGAGGACATATACTGAGGAATGTGAGGATTGATTTCCTTTCCATCCTCATCTAGCTCAGCTGGTGCAAGCCCGGCTTTACGAGCTTCCTCTAATTCAATCTGCTTCCTATGGTCTTCCCTAGACTTGAAAGCAACTGCAAAAACCCCCCACAGGAACATGTCAGAACAACATTCACAGTTTGTCAAACACTTGACAAGTCTACTATTAAGTTCACAGAAAGTAGCCAAAATCAAAAACAGTAAAACTATTCAAAACCCCTAAATTAGAGAACATACATTACAAAAGAATTTGCAAAATATCATCAAAACTAACCAAA
The DNA here is from genome assembly GCA_932364175.1 of Eruca vesicaria subsp. sativa. Taxonomy (NCBI): domain Eukaryota; kingdom Viridiplantae; phylum Streptophyta; class Magnoliopsida; order Brassicales; family Brassicaceae; genus Eruca; species Eruca vesicaria. Next base: position 54,345 of record CAKOAT010092821.1, on the reverse strand, counting down.
TAACAGCACCAACGCAAAACAAATAAAATCAGAGACTTTGCATAACTCCCAGGATCAAAATCTATAAAAACTGATCGCTAACCAAACAAAGAAACCAAGTCCATCAGAAGGAAAGACTCAAAATCAGAATCTATCGAAAATTGGATCTAACAAAAAAACAAACTATAAATGAAACCCACGATACGAATAGCAGTAAAAGCCCTAACTTTCTGATAACAGAAAACATAAGTTATATAATCAGAACCCAGATTCATGACCAGCAAAGGGAAATTAAGAACCAAAAGAGCCCAGATTTCAAGAAGATTTACCAAATTAAAGAAAAAGTCGAATGAAATCGGTACCTGAAGCCGTCGCCATGGTTAAACAATCGTTAAAGCTCCTCTCAGTCTCATGCCACAAGGAAGAAGCCGAGAAATCAAAGGGACCGCTTTTATTATTACCTTTATTGGCGGTAACTAAACGGCACCGTTTTTGTTAATTATAAATTGCACATCACTAGTTTTGTACATCACTAGTATATGCGTTTTTGTTAATTATAAATTGTACTTGCTCATGTTTTTGTATGGAGAAAATCGCATTAAAAAACCTTCAAAATGATATTTACTAGGACTTTAAACCTTAAACTTTTTTCATTAGTTCTTTAAACCTTCAAAACGACATTTGTGTCACAAAAAACCTTGAACTGGAAAATCTGACATTTTAAACAGGTAAAACAAGTCATTTATCAATTTTTCGGAAAAATAAATATTTAATAAATAATCAAAAAATGAATAAAAATCAATGAAATTTTCAAAAACAATTAAAGAAAATTTCAGAACATAAAAAAAAAATTATAAAAAATAATTTCAAATACCAAAATTTAAATAAAATTCTTAAAATTAAACAAAATTAAATAAAATTCACAAAGTAGAAAAAACTAATTCCATTTTTAATAAAATTAAAGAAAATTTCAAAACATAAAGAAACATTTAAAAAACTTGAAAATTGTATGAACCATCATGGTCAATAGTGATATATTTAAATTTTTATTCTCAACTATAATATTTCATATTTAAAAAAAAAACCTTGTAATTTTAATGAAATTTTCCAATCAAATTGACAAATCATCGTTGACAAAAATTTTTTTAAACATATTACTGTTCAAAATTGATGGTTTCAAATAGTTAAAAACATAACCTTGTAATTTTCAAAAAAAACTATTTTGAACTTTTGAGTTTTCAATTTTGTGAATCTTCTTAAACTTTTGTTTAATTTTCTGAATTTTATTTAATTTTTGGGTATTTCAATTTAATTTTCTATAAGATTTTCTTTATGTTCTGAAATTTTATTTATTTTTTTGAAAATTCAAGTGATTTTTATTTTTTGATTATTTATTATATATATATTTATTAAATATTTATTTATCTGAAAAAACTAATAAATAAAATAGGTAATTTATCAGGTTTTCGTGAAATAAATATTTAATAAATAATCAAAAAATAAATAAAAATCAAATTAATGTTCAAAAAAGTTCAATTTTGTGAATTTTCTTTAATTTTGTTTAATTTTAAGAATTTTATTTAAATTTGATATTTGAAATTATTTTTATAAATTTTTCTTTATGTTCTGAAATTTTCTTTAATTTTTTTGAAAATTTAATTGATTTTATTCATTTTTCGATTATTTATAAAAAAAATATTTATTAAATATTAATTTTCGAAAAAAATTTGATAAATGACTGGTTTTACCTGTTAAACAGGTCAAATTTTTCAGTTTAAGTTTTTTTGTGACACAAATGTCACTTTGAAGGTTTAAAGTGCTAGTGAAAAAAGTTCAAGGTTTAAAGTAAAGTGCTAGAAAATTTCACTTTGAAGTTTTTTAATGCGATTTTCCATTTTTGTATGTGTATGGAGTTCTTGCTCATGATTTTCTTATTGTCTTTTCCCGGGTTATAACTTATAAGTTGTTAAATCAGATTAATGCTGCAAATTTCTAATTTTGCTTGTTTCGTGTTCATAAATGGTTCAGGATTACAAGTTTGTTCTAGCCTCTGTTCCCAGTAGTAGATAGTGATCTTTCGATTTTGTTGAACTCATATTAGTTCATCTGTTTATATGCTTCTAAAACTAGAAGATACACTCTTTTTATATACCTCCAGCAAAGTTTCTTATTAAATCTGTAGAACCTAAACTTATTGTTGTTTTTGGTGGGGGGGGGGGGTTTGAAGGAAGGTGAAACTATAAGAATCAACGTGAAGCCCAAACCAACTACAAATGGCACTGGGATGCTCTCAGCCGCTCTTTCAGGAAACGGGTAGTGTCGTGCTTCATCTTCAGATACGGCAATGGCCGCCACCCTCGCAGTGGTTTCTTGATGAAATGTCGCTTCCTCATTAGTGAAGTATGTGCTCGACGTGGCTAACAGCCTGTTCCGACTCAGTTCATCCACAACTGGTCCTTTCACGTCCTAGGCTTGTTTTCTTTTTTCTTGCAAACAAGGTTCAAAATTTACAAACAGGTCATGACTATTTGAACAAATCAGATTAGTTACACAGCCAATAATCATTTGTATGCTCACGTATTTTATATCTGTTTTGGTCTAAATATTTTGTATCTAATGTAGAGTTTTCGGTTGGATTGGTTTGAGTTGTAGGATTTAGCTCATAAGTTGGAATTTTAAGTCATTAGTTTTTACACCAAAACTTTCTTTTTGGTGCAAATGTTTTTTACACCAAACTTTCAGCAGCTAAAAGCAGAATCATCATATAAAACCATAGAAAAAGTCAGAGATCTACGTATGCATGAAGAAACTATGACAAAAAGCAAAAACCCACATGAAACTCACACAAAAAAAGTTCGTTACTTTAGAGTGATTCACAGTATAAACACGATGGAAAACAAGCGGGAAACACGAAATCGCTAAGAGAAAACTCAAAAAACAAAAACAAAAATCGAAGGGTTCTTTGATATAACGATGCATACTGAAAGAAGTAATAATGTGGGACCCATTGTTGTCGGATATTAGACAATTATGTTGGTGAATTGTTATGATACATTCAAATTCATTGTCTAAATTCGAATGAACTTCTCAATATTTTCATGTATAATTATCTTTATTTCAACGTAATGTAATCTTTAACCTATTGTAAATGCCTAAGAGCGTATTTTTCTGATTTTGTTACAAACTGCACAATTATTGCATTACCATTTTTAGATAAGTGAGAAAATAGTTTAGTGATTCATCACAAACTTAAACAAAACGTCATAATTAATAATTTTGATTGAAACATAAAATCATTGCTAAAATAACATTTCAGAATACATTTAATGATATTTTTATAAATCCAAAAGTTTTAAACAAGTACATCATATACAACTCGGACCATTTCAAAAAGCTTTGCAACGTCATCATGTTAAGCAACAACAATTTGATTAGCTTTGTCGCATCAAATCATTAACATATGTAGTACCTCAGATAGAATTTCAATTTTTTTTTATTAAATTGATCTCTAAAATTAAATCAATATTTAGTAAAATTTGATATAGTAGAAGTTGAGTTAGTGTTTCTTTTTCTGCTAATCATCCTAGAACCATCTTTTGTTTTCTTACAATTTTACAATTGTGACATTTATTTTTGACAGTTAACAAATTTTCAAAAACGATATGCACCCACTTAGTTAAATACTTTTAATTAGCAAATTTATCCCTCTAATTTTATTTTTTTAATAACGTTTGGTGGCTAAAACTTTAATTACATACAAAAAGTTATATGTAAATAGATAGACACCCTTTATTATAATATATTAATATGTTCAGTATATTTTCTTAATTTTAGTTATTTAATTGATTGAGTTTATTTTATAGTTTATAATAAATCTTATTGTTGTTGACATTTATATTGTTTAAGGTTTAACATTTAGGAGACGGATTTTGGTTTATAAATTTCTATAACATTTTATAAATTATTATTGAATATTTATAAATAATTTAGGAGAGTTACTTTATTTTTAACCTAAATTTAAAATATTTATAAAAATGATACTCTAATAACAAATTTAAAAATGGTATTGAAAAAATTTAAAATTCTCCTAATTTTAATGTATGGAATCTTCTTTGATATTGATTTAGTTCACGATTGATGACATTAGATCTAATTCTAACACAAACTCAAAAATTAAATCTAATTCATGATTTATAACAGTTTTGAATTATAGTCATAATAATTTAATCTAGACTAAGTATATATAATTCATACCATTAACCAAAGGCTATTACTCAAACATAAACACAAATAAGTAAGCCTAGTTTATAACTGATAACACATTATTCATAAATTTAATCAAGTGTAATTCATGTTCATCAAAGGCGAATTTTCGTTTTAGTTGATTTGCATGTTCACATCTCCTAAAGCCACAGTTACAATTAAAAAAAAAAAGTGTTCACATCTCCTCACTTTCGCAAAACATCTCCTAAAGCCAGTTACACACTCATCTTTTTAGATTATTTCATGAAGAAAATATACATTACAAAACAACTGTTTGGTCCGCATGATACTCATTGGTTTGACGATAAGTGATAATAACAACTTCGGTCCACCTACTAATCCTACCTACAAACTTTATCTTCACCGCTTGAGACGGCGAAAAAGAAATGGCTGCGGCGACGACCAGTGATGATGCCATTAGAGTTAATGGTATGGAGTTTTCTTATGAAGCCGAGGATCCTATATTCTTTGATTTCAACCTCGAGCTCCCAGCTGGATCTCGTTGCCTTCTTGTTGGCGCCAATGGATCTGGTACGTTGATCGATTTATAGCAGTTAGAGATCATCGCTTGTGGTTTTATGTTTTATGTTTTCATGCCTCGGTACTATAAGCTCGATTAGGTTTCTTGCTTGCTTCTGATCATATATGACAGTGACTAGCTTGAGACATCATTTACCATAAAACACAGCTTGTGTTCTTGTGGAACAACTATTTGTTCAGGCAAGACAACTCTATTGAAGATTTTGGCTGGAAAGCATATGGTGGGAGGAAAGAACGTTGTACAAGTTCTTAGCCGCTCTGCTTTCCATGATACTCAACTTGTTTGCAGTGGTGACTTGTCTTACCTTGGAGGATCTTGGAGTAAAACCGTTGGTTCAGCTGTGAGTATCCTCTGTTGCTTTCCATAGAGATTAATTAGACAAAGATTACTCAACCTAACATTTTATCAATTTGATCTGAGATTAGTTTACTTTCGTGTGATTCTGCTTCATTTTAGGGCGAAGTTCCTCTTCAGGGAGACTTTTCAGCAGAGCATATGATATTTGGAGGTTTATATATTCTCTCTACTCTAGCAATGATGATATATTCTTGAATTTGGTGTGTTTTCTCTTTGTTTTACACTATTTTCAGGCTTAGACTTAAGCAGATTATTCATTTTTGTTGTCATATTAGTTGAAGGAATCGATCCGGTGAGAAGAGAGAAACTGATTGATCTTCTTGACATCAATCTTCAGTGGCGTATGCATAAGGTTTCTGATGGGCAGAAACGCCGAGTTCAGATATGCATGGGGCTCTTACATCCCTTCAAGGTAAAACGAATATATATGGTTTCTAAGAGTCAGTTATATTCTCATATGGCTTTAATCAAAAGAGTTATAATTTTGTGGTCATCTTATCATTTCTGACCTTAATGCTAATCTGATTTTACAGGTGTTGTTACTTGACGAGGTAACTGTTGACCTTGATGTTGTTGCAAGGATGGATTTGCTGGAATTCTTCAAAGAAGAATGTGATCAGGTACGATCAACCATTTAAATGTCATGTTTCTAACTATATACGCTGCTTGCTTTCATGGTTCCATTGGTTAGAAACTGGAACATTACACCCATTGTGCATTAGTAGTAGGTTTGATTATGGTGCATGGTCTTTTACTTGTCTATATCATTGATGACCTCAGAGAGGAGCTACCATTGTATATGCAACTCATATATTCGACGGGCTAGAGATATGGGCTACACATTTGGCCTACATTCAAAACGGTGAGCTAAATCGTTCATCGAAAATGGCAGATATCAACGAGATGAAAACTTCACCCAACCTCCTCTCCGTGGTAGAATCTTGGCTCCGTTCTGAGACAAAACTTGACAAGAAAAAGAAGAAGAAGGAGCCTGTGGCAGCATGGAAACCATCTCCATTTGATAACTCTCCTTTTAGGTCATCTAGACACATGGCTTACTACCGATGATTGGTAATTAAGGATGAGATCACTGATCATATGTATGAGTATTAGTAAGAATAAGGACACTAGGGACAAGTTCACATTGTGTGTGTATTGTTTAGCTGCTATACACTCTTGTGCTCATTGAAAAAAATACAACAAAATATATTTATTGTTTTTTTTTTTGTTATTCAAAATATACGTATTTTTCTGTCAAATAACTTATGTTTATATTGAATGAGTTTCATAGCTATTAATCCGTCTGCATATTGGACGACATGGTACAAATCTAAATCTATGTTTTCAGAGGTTTTGTTTTGTATTTAACTTGTTATTGTTATACCACTTGGTTTTTACCTTAACTGAACTTGATATAAAAGGGCTATGATATATTATTTGAGGGAAAGGAATAATGAACTTGGTGGAATGCACCTGAATAAACATAATAAAGTTCTTGGATGAGAATGAAGATATAATCACAATGCAGCATTGAGTTCAGTAACGTGGTGGAAAGTAGCTAATTTTATTTATTTTAAGCAAATTATATATACATAATTTTATATTGTTTAGTTTTATATGGTTTTAAGTTTGTCTATACTTATTTATGTGACTAAAGAACATGATTAAGATTATATTTTATATTTATACTATTTTATAAGTGTATTCTAGATATATGTGCGGTGAAAACAATAAATTGGTTATCCCAATCCGAACCTGAAAAGATCTGAAATGAACCCGAATCAAAATTTATAAATATTCAAATGGAGATGGAATTTTTAACCTTAAAAATTTGAAATTTAATTAGACTCGAACCAAATTTGGTTGGCTCTCGAATACCCACCCATAATTTAAGTTTATTATACAATGAATTTGGACAATGAAAGTGTAGAGTTGGTTAATTTCATAGTATTAATTGAAAATTTATCAACCATATCATCAGCGATGTAAACAACGCGCTGATTCTGCTCTGCCTCAACGGCTGCTCGAGCCTCATTGGTCTGCAGCACCAACAATGCCAATTGTTGAGCATTCGATTCCTGAACATTGGGATCATTCATTGCAGCACCAACAATGCCAATTGTTGAGCATTCGGTTCCTGAATATTGGGATCATTCATTGCTCTGAAACTGGCCATAGGTTCCATGGGCTGATAAACATGATGTGCTAGAACCTCATATATGGAAGCCGAAGCGTAGCGATATTGTGCTTCATTTTCAGAAACGACAACGGCCGCCACACTCACACCAGTTGTTGGTATAGTAATTGCGCCTGATGAGTGAAGTATCCGCTTGAGCTGACACACAACTGGTCTCAAGTTTCCTCATCGTCAACTGGCACCGCGTCCTCAGCTTGTTTTCTTTTTCTACCCATTGTGTTGCAAACCTAGAAAACAGAAGGATGATTTATGTTCAAAATTTACAGACACAAATTTATGTCAGGATCTACGATATATTCTAATACATTTATTTGAAACGAATCACAAAATCTAGAATCTCGTCTAAATATATTATATAAAATAAGTTGGATTGCTGGGAAATATATAATAATCTAGACTCTAACCAATTAGCAACAGAAACATGAATTTGAAAATATCACACAGAAAAGGTAGAGAAATTGAGAGTATCAGTAGTTGCTATAGTCGATCTAGCTTTTGACTATTATCAAATACTGTAGTCTAATTTAAACAATACTAAAGGTATATAGAGTATATACCACGTTAACTGAAGATAGAAAATTCAAACAAAATTGTTATTATGTTGGGTTGAAAAGGAGAATTTTACCTCTATCTAGACTTTTATGCACAACAAAAAAGTTTCTCTATAACAAAGAAAGATATGAAATATATGTATTCGTTGATGAAATTATGCATAGTTGTGTGTTTTAGAATCAACATTGTATCTTGACACTATAAAGGTTTAATTTGATGTCATCATAATCGAAGATTTATCTAAACCACTGACCACTATACATAGCTTTTTGAGCCAAAAAAATGTATTTTGATTTTTTTAGCAAAAATTGTGCGTTTTTTAGCAACTTTTTAAAAAAACTGACGAATATCTTCAAGGAAACGAAAGTGAAACTCAGGCACCCAAAATGAACATCATTCAAAGAAAGAAACGTTACCTATAAAGGTGTGATTAATTATGGGCCGTCAATATAAATGAGCCTTTAATTCTTTTTATAAATTAGAAGTTATAACCAAGTCCTTCTGTTTTTACTAAACCATCAGTTGCTCTACGAACTACTCTCGATTTGTATATGGGTCGTCAATATAAAGATATTTGGACGCCTTTGTGTATAAGACACTTAAATATATGTTTAAAACTTGTAGCACATTGGACTTTTAAAGAGACAAAAGATAAAAACTTGTAGCACATTGGACATCTAAAGAGACAAAAGATAAAGACAAAATTTTGCGTTTGTTTTTTAAAGCTATCTACATCCTTAGATTTCTTAAATCCACCACTTCAGCCACGAGCATTGTACTCTGCAGTAATTGCAGCAACAACAACTTCCAAACGCTCACGCAAGTAGGTCAGTTCCGCGTTTGAGCGTTGATTCAGTGCCATACCGACGACTCCCTCCAAGCTTTGCATGTACCTTGTGGTCTGATCCATGTTCAGATCCATCAGATCATACTCAATGAGTTCCATCATATTATGAAACCTGAAGCAAATTAACGAAAATAATATATCCCACAGTTTAGAGACTGAATACAAAGAAATTACAAAAAGTGAAAAGAAAAAAATTAATTGTTGGTTACTCATTGCCATTGGGATCGGGGTAAGCATAAGTCTCCACGCGCCCATCATCCGGATTGACAGCCACAAATTCTGCATGATGTGACATGTTGATAGAGTTATTGAGTAGTGCCGCACATTATAAATTTATAATCGATGACATCATTGATGTGGCTAAGGGGTGTTTAATTAGGTAAATCGAAACCAGAAACGAAACCGAAAAATGATTTGGATGTTATTTATATCTGAAAATCATGACTCAAAAATAATTAATCTCAACTAAATAGATAGACATAAAAAAACTAAATAGAATAGAACAATATGATAATAACTTATTCATACTCAGATCTAGATTCATGATTATGATTCTATATGTCCTATTTTTTATATTCTATTTTATATTTTGATTGTATTTTTGTTTGTTTGTAAGACCATCTCTTATGGTATACTATTTTTTTTTCTATATTTTATACAATACTAGTGTAATCTATTATAAATTTGAATTTGCTCCAATAGTTCACTCTATCATAGAGTTACTATTATAGTGTGAAATAAAGAGTGATGTTACTCTTTTTTTTCTCTATATTTGGAGTAGAAATTTAATCTACGATGCTTCTAATCATGATTTGCTATGATTATAAATTTACCCGCGCTTCTGAGTTTCATTATCAACGGAACATATAAGAGTAAAACATTGTTGAGTTTCTTAATATGAGCCAATTTCTTTTTGATCTGGTCGCTACTATACCATTTGGCTGAATTTGATACAAAGAGGTAATGATATATTATCTGAGGAAAGGAGTAACGTGGTGGAAATATTAACATAATAAAGTTTTTGGATGAGAGGATGGAAATATAATCAGTGACCTTGGTGGAAAGTAGCTAATCATAATTATTTCGAGAATGGTTGTTGAACTTAGTTAACTTTAAGTTCTTGTATGGAGAAAGGTCTATGATATGCATGAAACAGAGCTAGTGAACTCGTTTGTATCATGCATGCTACTTGTTGAACTTCTTGATCCCCTGTTGCCAAATCGAAACAAAGGTATCCATTTTCGTCTTCTCCAGTGCTAATCCAACCTCTACTCCATTACTCCCATCTCTTGACTCTGAGAAAGCAATAGAACCACCTGTTTCAATGTGCACCAAGTCCATTTTGCAGGGCTTCCCTAACCCAAAATCCATATCATATAGTCCTAGTGTAGGAGCTCCTGCAATAGAAGTTGGAAAACTTGACATGACCCATTTACGTACTCCTTGTCCCCAACTCGGTGCTGTCTTCAATAAATCACTTGATAACATATCTTTGATTCTCCACGTAATTGCGTCTGAAGCAGCCAAAACCCCTTTTTCTCCTAACAAATCTCGTTTCTTGACAGATACGATACCAGGAGCCATACAGTTGCCAAAGTATGTGGGTGGTATCGGTTCTGTGTACTTGATACGCTTCCTGCAATCCACATTAATCATCAAGTGGAAGACTTGCTCGTCTTTGTCTTCCTCTGTTTCACTACTGTCTTGAACAAGTGCCTTGATCAAGTTCACCCAAGCGAAAGCTAGAGTAACCACAAAGGTCGAAACAGGAGATTGATTCTCAGAATTTTCTGTAACCAAACTCTTGAGATTGTCTATCTGATTCCGACTCATTGTAAAAGAAGCTCTGACCATGTTCTCAGGCGTGGGATGTGAGTTGTGTTTTCCAGAGCTTTGACTCCAAAACCGCTCCAAATGTCCTGCGGCTACCTCGCCTGGATCCTTAATAATGGTTCTGCAGCTGTGAATAGGAGGAGAGGGTAGGTGAAGCGTGGAAGGATCTTTACCGATGGATTTGGTCAGTGACATCCAATACTTCATGAAGTGAGTGAAAGTGACTCCATCTCCTGCAACGTGTGTAGACGTGTTACCTATGCAGATTCCTTTTCCAGGGAAGATGGTGACTTGTATCACCATTATTGGCCGTGTCTGAATTCCCTCCGGAGAGACATGAGGAGGAGGTAACTTGGGCAAGAAGTCATGCAACACTCTGATGTCTTTAGGAGAATCGGTTATGAGAAGGTCGAAATCAGTTCCTATGGACTCAGCGACTGTGAAAAGAAGAGAGTCTTGGCCATCGTTGTAGCGTAAGTAGGGAAGGTCAGGACGAGGTGGAGTGATTAGTTTACCGGCGTAAGGGAAGAAATGTTGGAGAGTAAGGGAGAGTGATTGTTTGAGGTTAGGGAGGTAATCTTTGAGGAAACATTCAGTTGAGTTTTTGTAAGAAAAGAAGAAGAGAGATTCGCCGAGTGGGAGAGTAAGCCACGGTGCATCAAAAAACGTGAGAGGAAGAGTGGTGGACGGAACGGTACCGTTTGAGGGAGAGATGTGACTGGTCTCAATAAGGTTATTAAGAGATTGAAGATGAGCCATGGTGTGTGTAGTTTAAGCTGGAAACGTGTTGTTGTTTTATAAAGGAAAAGAGTTGTGTCTTTTGGACTATTGTATTGAACGTTGAACCCCCGGGCAAGTAAAGTTGTGTAGTTTTTGATTAGACGTTCTCTCATGTGTGTGCCCCAACCTCCACAACCACCACTATGTTTGGTAAGTTATATAATAGAGTAAGATGTGGGTGATATGGGTTGGAATGTTCACATAATTGTATATTGGGTTTCCATAGTTAAGGCCCACTATGTAGATTAGGCACACATGGTGTTCTGTTCATGGGTTAATTGCCAAGCTTGGCACGTAAGTAAGTCATTGATACAACAAAAATTTAATTGATTTGGCTGTAACAGATACAACGATTAGGTCTAAGTCTCAACTAAACCTCTTTCCCATTCAAAAATGCTTGACATATCAAAGCTTGATACTCTCGTGGCGTTTCTCTAAGCATATCAGATAATAATATCATCAAAAGGTGTTGGCACTTGGCAGTACATCCATCTTAATTTTCTGGTTCCAACGACGGATAATATGACCTGTGGAGAAGAACTCTCAAGTTAGGGAGGGTGATAAAAACAATAAAAAATTTGGGAATGGTGAACAAGCAAGAGAGATGAATCGTTTAATACCATATCTCCAATCCGGATTAGCCTGATCTGGAGGACTACTTATTCTAGAACACAAAGATTTGATGAGCTTGTAATCATCACTTTCAGAGTCAGTACCTACAGAGAATGAGAGGAGAAAATGAAGCTTTAGAGTGGGAGAAACATGCATGCATGCAGCTTTAATTAACAACCTGAGAACAAGAAGCATACATGTCGTTCCCGAGGCTATTGCCGAGAAGCATAAGAGAAAATGCAAAAATACATGAACTGAGGGAAGAAGAAGAAGCCATGTTGTAGTTTGTACACACAACATGCTCTGACTTTGTCATGCTGCCTCTAAGATTCCTTTTCTTCAATATATAACAACGTTACTTTGAAAAAAGTTTACAATAGTCAATTCGAGAACAAGATTATAAAACGAGGCAAGTTAGAGCATCTCCATTGGTGAACCCCATGGGAGGTTCACCAAAACAAAAAAAAAATTGATTTTTTCATTTTTAAAAAAAAAAAAAAAAAAAAAATCGGACAAATAGGGGGTCGCCACGTGGCGAACCCCATGTGAACCAGGTTCACCACCATGAACTTTTGAGAGAGAGGTTCATCAAAATAATATTATTCTATTTTTTTTTTGTTGGGAAAGGGGTGAACTCCCCCTAAGAACCTCCAATGGAGATGCTCTTAGAATCATCAGACCTGGGTATGAGTAGGCTATGCCTCGTAAATCACATGTTTGAGTTATACTGTATTTTAAACTAGGTGTTTTGCCCGCACTTGCGGGCTTAATAATTTTACTAATATCTATAAATAAATATATAATCAAGTTATGTAAATTATAATAAATTATTGTTCATAGACTCAAAATATTTAATAATAAACTAAAGGAATTCTTTTTATTTATAAAATTTTCATCATCATATAAATAATTTTCATTACACAATTTATATTTAAAAATACTCATAAACTTGAAACATTTAGTAATAAATTAATATCGTTTTTAGACATAACAAAAAAGTATAAAAAATTATGTTTAATAATGTTTTGGATAACACAATATAAATTATCTATACATAAATTCTTTGCAAATTGATTTTTCATAATTAACTATATATTAACAAATAGAATTATCTTTTCAACGTTAATAAAGACTTTATAACACAATATAAAAAGTTAGATAAAGATAATTATCAAATTCATGAGATTCATTTTTAAATTTAGAATTAATTATATGTTAACAAATATAATTATTTTTCAAGGTTGATAAAGACTTTATCACATAATATAAAAAAATAAGGATAATTATCAGATAAATGAAATTCGATTTTAATTTATAATTAATTATATATTAACTAATATAATTATTTTTCAAGTATATTAACTAATATAATTATTTTTCAAGGTTAATAAAAACTTTATAACCCAATATAAAATAGTTTTAGATAAAGATAAATCTAAAATCATTGAAATTCGTTTTTTATTTATGTTTAGTTAAATTAATTTTTTTAATTATTCATTAAGGGTATAAACGATATTAACCGTTTTAACTTTCAACGTGAGAGCTTTCTTGCAAAAAATCATTCACAAATAATAGTATAGATTACCTAAATCACAGAAAGTTACAAATTAATCAGCAAACTCACACAAATTTTATAATTAAAAATATATTTTTAAGATAACAATCTAATACAAAAGAATTAACATATTTTCAAAAAATATAATATTATTAACATAAATTCTTTTTATTTTATTTTATAATAAAATTATTAAAATATAAAAATAAGCAAAATAACCTAAAATCATAGAGAAGTTGACAACTAAGCAAATTTTTACTTCTAAAATAATAATTGAATAATATATTTTTTAAGATAACAATCTAATACAAAATAATTAACATATTTTCTAAAAATATAATATTATTAACATAAATTCGTTTTTATTATATACTAAATTATTAAAACGTGAAAATAGGTAAAATAACCTAAAATCATGGAGAAGTTGACAACTAAGCAAATTTACTTCTCAAATAATGTTATAGATTCGAATTATTATCTTTCATTTAAATCACACTATCTATTTTTTAATTTTTTTTAAAATGTAAAATAGGCGGTTTATTGTGGGTTGACTTGGGTCAAAGAGAAAGAAGTGTAAAATTAAACCGCCGAGGAAATAAAAATATCTAACTCTCTCGAGTCCTTGGCTTCATCACTTTCCGGGGGAGAAAGAATTCTCGCAGTTTTCTCCGCCTCGAAAACCTTTCAATCTCCATTATATCATCGGAGAGAGCTTAGTTGGCTCTTCTGCCAAAGTTCCACTCAACTCCGAGTTCAGGAAAGTATCGCAGTTCGTCTATTATCGGCCATAGATTTGATTCTGTATATATATAAGTCGAAAATCTAGGGTTTTATTGAATCGAGAATTGATTGGAGGAGTGGGAAGAAGTTGTTGTTCTTAGTGGAAGAAGATGGATATTGTCGACATTTTAGATCCTGAGCTCTTACATCTCCCTTCTCCGCTCAAAACAAGCTCTCACAATATTGCTGATGAACTCTTCTCCCACTGGCTCTCACTCCCTCAAACTGCCTCATTGGTACTTCCTTTCTAGTTTCCGCTGTGTGGCACATTTGGTTTAACATTTATTCTCTGTTTCTGTGTAGGTCAAGTGTTTGATTGATGACGCTAAATCAAAGAGTAACTACGCCACCATCAATGTTTCTGCTTTGATGCCATCTGTCTTTCTGAGCAATGCTACTCCTCCACTATCCCCACGAAGCTCCTCCTCGCCTGGTTTCTCCAGGCAAAGAGCTAGCTCTCCATCTCTCCGCTCTCCTTTGAAATCATCAGTTAAGGAACCAAAGCAAGAAGAACTCATTCCTCAGGTTTGTTCTCATTGGATCCTTTTTACTTTTAACAGTCCAGTGCATTTTGCCTTGCTTGTGATTGGTGGTATCTATGTTGTTACTTGATTGGTCACTGAAACTGGATCCATACATATAGCGTCTTAAGTAGATACAGAGTACACAAGAGGCTGTTGTTTGCTAGTTTAAACTTATTTGAACAAGAAAAATTTCTTTCACTGTCACATTATAATAATATCACTTAGTTTTGCTCATAATAGTTTGTGGCAGGGAAACGGGCACTGTGGTTCTGTATTCTTAAATATTCTTCTTATACGATGATGATGTTTTTCTGCAGTTCTACTTCCTGCATGGGCCTCCACCAGCAAAAGAGCTAAAGGAGCAATGTATATCCATGGTTGATCATTTTTTTAGTAACTTTATTGACGGACTACATGTACATGGTAAAGCTTTCATTCATGTTCTTGTTCACTTTTTTTTTATGAATATTGAAGGAAATTCCATCTTAGCATTCATGTTCCTCTTGCAGAATTTAAACCTATTACGAAAGAAGTCTGCAAGCTGCCTTCTTTTCTTTCTTCTGCACTTTTCAGAAAGATGGATCCCGATTCCAGCGGTGTAGTTACAAGGTAGCTTCATGCCTGTTAACTTTTCTCTATAAGATGTTTCCTAATAGCAGTTGTGGGGTGTGTATGTGTATATGTCTTTTTCTCTCTTCTTTTTTTAGTTTGTAGTACCTAAAAATTCATTTGAGTAGTTGGTGCTTCACTAATGTGTGCTGATTGACCCCCATTGTTGTCCTCAGGGATGCATTTATCAAGTACTGGATTGATGGAAATATGTTAACTATGGACACAGCCTCTCAGATATACAATATACTAAGGCAGCAGGACTGCAAGTACCTCAGACAGGTCTCTTTGTGATTCTTCTCCGACTTTTCTAATTTATTTTCCAACAATTGACTTCTCTTTTTTTCTAACCCATAACACTAAAGATTTCTCTCTTTTCTTGGATTTGGCTACAGGCAGACTTCAAACCACTTCTTGATGAGCTTCTGGCAACACATCCTGGCTTAGAATTTCTGAGGACGACATGCGAATTTCAAGAAAGATATGGTAGGACACTAGGACTCTTCTTTGTGACTTAGTGATTTTAGGGGTTACATATGGTGAAAACTTTTGGCTCTCCTTTATATGTTAGATAGGACGTTTATGCAATTATAAGTTAACCCGCATCTCTGACATCCTCAAACCTTATTCTTTTGTTTTACTGTGTGACTGTTTTCATAAATTAGTTTTTCTCATCCTACTTTATGGGCATTGTCAGTAAAGTTAAAGATCACCGCAGATATCAAATATCTTCTGGTTATTTGCATTTGGTACTAGTACTAACGTTATCTTTCATTGATTACCCAGCTGAAACGGTCATCTACAGAATATTTTACTACATTAACAGATCCGGAACTGGCTGCCTTACTCCTAGAGAGCTGAAACGCGGAAATCTTATTGCTGCTATGCAACAGCTTGATGAAGAAGACGACATCAATAAAATTTTTAGGTGAGTTTGTTGTTCTTTTTTTCATACTTTTCTAACAATCCCACAAAGATGTAGTACATTCGAGTGTCTTAATCACATATATATCATTAAATTAGTGCAAAAGGAAAGAGCTATATGATTATGGTTTATACCTTCATATTTTGCTAAGACAAAACTTATGCCTTAATTCAATCATTCACAATCATGTCATCTTTTGATTTTTCAGGTACTTCTCCTATGAGCACTTTTACGTGATATACTGCAGATTCTGGGAACTTGATGGTGACCATGACTGCTTTATTGATAAGGACAATCTTATCAAGTATGGTAACCATGCCCTTACCTACAGGATTGTTGATAGAATATTTTCGCAGGTTGGTTCCCGAAATATGGTAAAGCTACGTTGTAGTCTGACGGGACGCTTTTCACTTAATCTTGACCCATGTTGTGGCTATGTTTCTATCTTAGGCTCCTAGGAAGTTTACGAGCAAAGTTGAAGGGAAGATGAGTTATGAAGATTTTGTATACTTCATTCTCGCCGAGGAAGACAAGTCTTCTGAGCCTAGTCTTGAGTATTGGTACACAACTCTCACCTCCTTGTTAATATTGGTTTTCCTCTATGAAGAATCCCCTTGGTTTTAAAATAAGAAGATCATGATTTATATACTTCAACTGAGCCAAAACCAGTGACATATATGGACTTTTCTCCATAAAACATCTTTGTCCGCTTATATTGTTACAGTATCTCATACTGAGAGGTTATCAGAACATAAAACACTTATGTTGAACCCCTGTGATGATATACTATCAGGTTCAAGTGCATAGACTTGGATGGAAATGGGGTGATCACTCCAAACGAAATACATTTTTTTTTCGAAGAGCAGCTTCATCGCATGGAAAGCATAACCCAAGAACCTGTTCACTTCAACGATATCCTATGTCAAATAATTGACATGATTAAACCAGAGGTTAGATACTATTCATACTAGAACACATGATTGTTTTGATTTCTCCAATCTGTTTTTATATGGTCGTTTTACTTGACAGAAGGAGAACTGCCTCACCCTCCAGGATCTGAAAGGATCCAAACTTTCAGGAAACGTCTTCAATATACTCTTCAACCTTAACAAATTCATGGCTTTTGAAACACGTGACCCCTTCCTCATTCGCCAGGTAAGTTTGGCTTTGTAGAACAAAAACTTATGACTAGCTTAACTAGTAAAAGCAGTTGGACTTATTGCAGTTAGAAATAAAACTATGGTTGTATTTAATTGTTGTAGGAACGGGAGGATCCAAGTTTAACAGAGTGGGATCGTTTCGCGCAGAGAGAGTATGTGAGATTGTCAATGGAAGAAGATGTGGAGGAAGTCTCAAATGGGAGTGCGGATGAACCACTGGAACCTCCATTTTAGTTGTAAGTTGACACTGCTTCTAAGTTCTTAACCACAACATCCACATGTGCAAATGCTTCCATGGGATATAAAATCCATAGTGTGTATGAGAGTCGGTAACCATTTGGTTGATTGCTTTCAGGTCCATGATCAGAGATTGGAGTTTAAAGCTTCTGGGAGTGGGAGATTCGAAGAATGCAAATTTCATGAAATTTTTTGTCGCTAAACGTTACTTTTGAAGAGGAAGAAAAACATTTTATATAGAAGATGCAGCTCTATAATATGAGATACAGTAAGGATTAGATACTGTTGTTGGCCATATAAGGAGTATAGATTGTTCATATCTTGTGGATTCCTAACGTTTTGATTGGTTCTTTAGAAAAGAAAATGGGAGTGATTAGTGTTAAATAGGTAGGAACAGAGAGGTTTTCGTCTTGTTTATTCTCCTGGCATCGTCATGGCAGCAAAATAAAGTAACGCTTGAAGAAGAATGAGAGCTCTCGTGATCCTCCTTTAGCTCTAATTGAAACTTGACCAAGGACAAATGCACCAAATACACCAAAAGAAAACATTAATTCAACTGGAAGATCGTGTACCCATATAATGAAATTCTGAGTTTCGAACCGATGAAATATGACCGTTAGAGGTTAAGACAAAAGATGACTGTTGGTCACACATGGCTCTTGGAGTCCATTGCTAGTTACACATTACATCTCATGATCACCTAACTTATAGAAAGAATCAAAAGATATGTTTCCGAATAGATAATGGTACTTCACTCTTTCATCACTTTCTTTAGTTGGTACTGTAAATCATTGGCTAATTGTTTCTAATGTTAATTTGATTGCTCGCTCTCTGTAGCATACATACTTGTTTGTTTTGTAGTACTGAAAACAAAAACCTTTTTATTCATAAATCTTTTGATATATGATGATGACATGAAAGGGTGTGATAAAAAAAAAAAAAAGATGACATGAAAGGGAAAAACAAAAATAAGAATCACAATCAAAACCGTTCTTTCTTATTTATGGGTTCTTCTTGTTCCAAAAAGCTTAAATCAAAGCTTTGCAGTGTAATGATCAGGCCACGTAGTAGATGGAGTTTGGGAGCTTGAAGGTTCTCTTGGGAAGAGGACAACCTGCGAAGCTGCTCCATTGGCTTCCCATCACTCCCCATACTCTGTAACCAAGACTCATGAGCCATGTTCTCTTCTCTGACATGTATTGTTTAACCTCCTTATGCTCATCTTCTAAACCCCTGCATTGTTCAGTATTTCTAGTTTTAGTACACCGGTTATCTAATCCGGTTGGAGTAAACCAGATCATTAAGTAGAGTAGTTTACAACATTGTTTTTAGCTGAATTTTGGTTTAGAGAATATATAAACCAAATAGTGGTGAATGTATTAAAATGTAGATATCAAACTATTCAATGCTTATAATTGGTTTCTATGGGTTTGTTCGGTTTAGACAATCTATGAACAAAATACATTTTGGTTTTACGATCTCCGGTTTAATTATACCTGAGGATGAGGTTGGACCAGCCATAATAACCGGCCTGGATAAGGTTGTCAACGGTGGCAGATCTGAGATATTCTCTACGTGAAGAGACCAGGAAGATCTTGATGCCTCTTTCTCTAATGTCATGGTACAATTTCACCATGTGTGGCACTGGTGGTGCTTTCCTTTTCCTTATCCAATCCTCGAATTTGGTAGAGTTCAACTTCTCTCCTCTGTTTTCAATTACACAATCACATTATTAGTATCATCAAACAAGATTAAACCCCGGTTATCTTAAACCGGGATGAGTTAGAGAGCTAGAAACATATTTACCCAAAGAAGCCATTGTTCATGTGGTAAGGAATGGTAGAGAGAAGCGTGTCATCGATGTCAAAGATCCAAGCGTCCATGCCATCACACTTACTCTTGCTACAACACATGCTCCCGAAATAAAGGATGGCCTCATCGACGGCTCTCTCCACGTCATCCTCGTACTGAGGAGACGTCATATACTTCTTGACGTACGACACGCACTCCTGAGGCACCACATCGAAGTTTCTGATGTTGTATACTTCCACGTTGATCCTCCAGCTTTCGCAGTACCGTTTCAGGTTCGTGGAGAGTCCAGAAGAGACGATACCGTTTTGGCTTGATGATGATGAACCGAGACCTTTGAGCTGGTTCAATATGTTCCAGTCACGAGCTGAGACGACTCCGACCAAGAGTGAGGCTAGTGCTAGAGAAAGAACTATTGATCGGTCCATGTTTTGAAAAGAAGAGCTCTGGATCTTTGAGAATCTCATCACTGTGTGTAAAGAGGATTTTATAGGTAGGGAAGAGTCAAACTACGTATCTCTAGCAATAAAGAATAAGAAAATACAAATCTGAATCCAAGCTTTTTTTGGCATTTCATATTTTATTGCAATTTTATTTTCAGTTTTTCTTTAGTAGTGATCGTTGTTTACTATCTGGATGCATGATATGCTTCTTTTTTTTTTTTAATTCATGTTTAAATATTTAACAAAAGAGACATGAAAATGGTAACATGACTGTTTTACTAGGATCCAAACGATACCACGGGAGAAATTTAACGATCCAGTCTCTATTCAAAGTAATTACACAATAAATTGTTTAATCTGTTTTTTTTTTTCTGTCTTTATGAAATAAAAAGGACAAGAGACATATAGATCTAAAGGTACGTGGTCAGGTTATGGTGACAAACTGATTGAAGAGTGGGAATAAAAGCACATGGAATTTAATTTTTTTAATAAATATATACCGGTGAAACCCAATTGTATAGTGATTTGCTAGTGAGGATAGATGTAGACAACGTTTTAAATAACATTATTCAATACACGAACATATACATATACAGATCGTGGCTAAGCATGACCCTCAAGAACAACTCGCATTTGCCATTTTCGCAGATACATGTAATAATTGTCGGTACCAATAACTCGTTACGAGTTGACAATCTAAACACTCGATTTTGCTGAGCTGCCATCAGTTGTTCACATGAACAATAACAAACCATTTGAAGAATTGACAAAAAATATAATCATTGTTTCCATTCCCACAACTGATAGTAGTTAGTAGAATAAACGATGGTTTAGTAAAAACTAAACGACTTTGTTATAACTTATGAGGTAGAGTTAGCTATATTCAAAACTTACAACTAAAATTAAGTCACATGCACTAGGCCCTCAAGTTATACAGAGAATGATCTCCAAAATTACCAAAAATGGTTTATTTCGGTTTGTTTAATGGATTGGCCATAACCCTTTATATATTACTTAATTACTTATCCAATATCGGGTGGTTCTGATACCATGTTAACTTTTTGGGTTTATTATGGACTTAATTACTTAATTACTTCTCCAATTTCGGTTTGTTTAATGGATTGACCATAACCTTTTATATATTACTTAATTACTTCTCCAATATCGGGTGGTTCTGATACCATGTTAACTTTTTGGGTTCATTATGGGCTTCCAACTTAAAACCAATTGGTGATAAGTGGATTGACCATAACCCTTTATATATTACTTAATTACTTTTCCAACTACCAATGTGAGACTTAGTTTCATTCATTAACAATTACACTCTGACTCCATTCTTCAGAACAAATCATGGGCTTTGGCGTCCGAAGAGAATAAATAATATGAGCTTAATAGACTTTATGTTGACTATAGATCCTTGAACATCATCAAGGCGTTGGTTAGTCCACTTAAGAGATTTAATTTTGGCAGAGATGCTCGATTATATGAAGAAAGGATTTATCAGCTTAATGGGCCTAATACTAGGTCCATCTACTAAAAATATACGCCCATTTTAGTGGCGGCCCAGATTAGATTGAATCTCAATCCTACCGTGCACCTACCAACACATCACGCGTCGTCTCTAACCCTACAAACCTCTCTTCTCTTCCAAAAAAGAGCTCCTCCATTGAAGCCACTCCGAAAGAGAGAGCACTTACTTACAGATTCGAATTACTTCTAGAAGCGAGCTTACTCTTCAGTTTCCGAGGTTCGTATCCTTCCCTCTCCCTCGTGTTTTCAAGAATTGGGAATACAATTAGGGTTTCTGTTTCTGGTAGCTCATGTTTATAGGAGTTTATGATTAGTGTTTGCTTGTCCTGCTATAAAATTACGTATCCAGCTTTACGTATTGATGAGAGTATTATATGTGCTTTCTACTTAGATTCCATTTTTATGTAAAAGTTGTTTTTGTTGCAGTTACGGTTTAGAGAGTTATGGGAGAAAGCCAAGCCATGGTTGCTGAGGGATATACCTCTACTCCACATGGAGATTATAACGCTTCTGCTGCTACCGTGGAATCGAATGTTGATTCATCTCAATCAGTCAATGGGACTGGCCCTGAAGGTGGTTCAGCTGCGCCAGTTGAGAATGGGAATGCTACTGATAACGTGCCTGTAACAGCTCCAGCAGCAGCAGGGCAAGGAGACAACGCTGGTAATTTTCTTCTTCTATTTTCTCGTGTCGTGTGTTAGTTCTTTCTCAATGGACTCATCATTGAGAATTGGAATTGACATGTTAAAGTTGATGTTATAATTCTTTGCTTATACATTTTGTGTTGTGGCAGGTTCTGCTCTTTCACCGGAAGAGGAGCACTTATGGAGTATTGTAAGGGCTAATTCTTCAGAGTTTAATACTTGGACCGCTCTGATTGAAGAGACCGAGAGGATAGCTCAGGTATGTGTGGGTTTTCGTAATGAATATACTTGTTTTCTATGTACTTAGCTTTCTATGTACTTAGTTTTGACCTATGAAAGTTATGCTCGTGGCTTTATTATTTAATATCCGAATCATGTTTCCACTAGCTTACATTTTTGTTAAATCATATAAGTGACGGAAGGGTATTCTGTCTACAGCTATAAGTCACTTTCATCTTTGTATATTGTTAGGTGCTTCATTTTCTTTTGTCAAGATTGGTAATGTGTTCTTGCTGCCCTAATTACAGGACAATATAGCAAAAATCCGGAAGGTGTATGATGCTTTCCTAGCTGAATTCCCCCTGTGTTATGGCTATTGGAAAAAGTATGCGGATCATGAGGCTCGGGTGGGGGCAATGGACAAAGTCGTGGAGGTTTATGAAAGAGCAGTGCAGGCGGTGACGTATTCTGTGGACATATGGCTTCACTATTGCGTTTTTGCCATCACTACATATGGAGATCCAGACACGATCAGAAGGTAATTAGTGCTTATTCTTCTATTTGTTTGTGTATCAGTAGCCTGATTGGTTTTCCATTTACCTAGAAAAATGATTTTTACCATCTAACCCTTTTCTTAGATTGCTACAGCAAGTTCTCTCATTTGTGGCGGAAAGATCTGATGAAATTTGTTATAAAATATATTTTCTTAATGCAACTCACTTGCTTTTTATGGTGAACCTGCTCCATTTTTGTGGTGCTCTATACTTCTCTTGCTTGAAAATTTTTGAAGTTAAAAAATACCTGTTTTAATTGTCACCCCTCCCCTCGAAGTGTATCCATATGCAAAATGCTGCTGGGAAGATCTCAACCAGTTTTGGGCTTTATGTAGCCTCTGACTACTCGATTTTGGCCACGGTATGCTTTTACCAGGAAGGTAAATGCAGTGTTTGGCAGTATTCTGCATTAAAAGAGTGAATCCTTTTTTCTTTCTTCATAGAACTTGTGTCTCTTTATTGATTGGACGGTGTTTGTGTGTCTTTCAGCTTATATGACATTCTTTTTTCTCTTTTTCTTCTGCAGTCTTTTTGAACGAGCTTTGGTTTACGTTGGAACTGATTTTCTGTCCTCTCCATTGTGGGACAAGTACATCGAATATGAGCACATGCAGCAGGACTGGAGCAGACTTGCCATGATATACACCAGAATATTGGAGAATCCTATTCAAAACCTTGATAGATACTTCAGCAAGTAAGTGACTTCATCAATCATTTTCCTCTGCACTCTGAATTGGATATTTCATGTGGATACAATTGTTATCTTAAAAACAATGTATATGTTGATTTAGCGCTTAATTGAAGTGAGCCATATGGCAAATGAGCTGTTGTCATGCATTTAATAAACTGATTTAAGTGCCAATCTGGTTTTGCTCCCAACTTCCCTGTACCTTCTTAATGACTTAGTGTCAGAATTTTAATGTCTTTCTGTTGTTGATAAGTGCTATTCTGCTACAGCTTTAAGGAGCTAGCTGAAACACATCCAGTTGTTGCTGCTAGTGATGCTTCTGAAACTGCACCATCTGAGTCTGATGGAAAGGCAGATGAAGGAAAATCTCAAGCTGATGGTACCTCTGAACCATCTAAGGTGGAAAGCGCTGTTTCAACTGATCCTGAGGAATTGAAGAAATACATTGGCATCAGAGAAGCCATGTATATCAAAGCCAAAGAGTTTGAATCTAAAATCATTGGTTTCGAAATGGCTATAAGAAGGCCCTATTTCCATGTGCGTCCTCTCAATGTAGCAGAGCTGGAGAATTGGCATAGCTATCTGGACTTCATAGAGACCGATGGAGACTTCAATAAGGTACTAGGGTGCTTAACTCTATTATATGTGAAGATACAAGTGTCTTTGTAGATTAAGTCGTACCTCTGTAATATTATTGACCTACAGTAAAGTAGTATCTGGTGCATCATATGCTTTATTGGGTTTCCATTGGATCAAGCAACTTTTAAATGGGAAATAACTGGGACCATAGCATGGGCCTCTATTTGGTAACTTTAAGGTTAAGTAGTAAGTATTTCACTCTCATTTTGTCAATAGTTTTTTTGGTACGTGAGTTATGACTATTGTTAAAAGTACCAACGTTATTAATGCAGGGGTCTTCATAACAATCTGTCTGTCATGCTCTGTTCTACTTGTGGAGTGTTTGTTCTTTCTATGTTTACATATTTTTGGTTTTTAGCAGCGATCATCATGTATGACTTACATTATATTTTTTTCCAATAGATCGTCAAGCTATATGAGAGATGTGTTGTTGCGTGTGCAAACTACCCTGAATACTGGATTCGCTATGTATTAAGCATGGGATCAAGTGGAAATGTGGACCTGGCAGACAACGCGCTTGCTCGAGCAACTCAAGTCTTTGTCAAGGTATGAAACATGTTTCACCAAACTTTTGGTTAGTTTAATCTCTTTGCGTATGATTGGCTTTGTAGAAAAGTTAATATACTGCTTTGGCGCTCTTGGTTATTTATTTGCTTTCTTTTCTTTGGCAGAGACAACCAGAAATCCACCTTTTTGCTGCTCGATTAAAAGAGCAGAATGGGGATATAGCTGGTGCTAGAGCTGCATTCCAATTACTGCACTCTGAAATTTCTCCCGGGCTTCTTGAAGCAGTAATTAAACATGCGAACATGGAACAACGACTAGTAAGATTTCATGAGCAAGTAGTAATTGAAGAACTACCATAGAATATCATCACTGTACTATTCCTTTACTATTCCTAATCTTATTTGTAGGGAAATCTGGATGATGCTTTCTCTGTGTATGAGCAAGTCATTGCTGTTGAAAAGGGCAAAGAGAATTCCATATTACTGCCGCTACTGTATGCGCAGTATTCAAGGTTTTCATACTTGGTATGTCTACTAACGAAACCAATTTCCTACCTCCTTTTGTTAAGCTTTGTTGAAATTTAATGGGGATTGACTTCTTTCATTTTTCAATAATACTTCCAGGTTTTACGTGACGCTGAGAAGGCTAGGAAGATTATGGTTGAAGCACTTGACCACGTGCAGCCGTCAAAACATTTCATGGAAGCACTGATTTTTTTCGAGACCATTCTGCCACCACCAAGAAAAATTGAATACCTTGACCCACTTGTTGAAAATTTGATAAAGCCAAATGTAGACACCCAGAACACTGCTAGTTCCACTGAGAGAGAAGAGCTATCATTGATATATATAGAGGTAACAGAGCAAAAAGAGACCAATCTGTTCTTCTAAACTTATGTCTTCTAAGTATCTAAATTATTGTGTGTTTAATATCAAATATGTTTATGGCTTTTGCAGTTCCTGGGTCTTTTCGGAGATGTTGAGACCATAAAAAAAGCGGAAGATAGGCATTGTAAGCTCTTTTTACCTCACCGGAGCAAGTCAGAGTTGAAAAAGCGTAGCGCAGATGAGTTTCTCTCTTCAGATAGGACGAAACTGGCCAAAACTTACAATGACACTGCGTCTGCCCAGCCAGTGTCCAATGCATATCCAAATGCACCAACTCAGTGGTCCGGTGGTTATGCTGCACAGCCTCAAGCTTGGCCACAAGCACAAGCGGCTCCTGCACAACCACAGCAGTGGAACCCTGCCTATGGCCAGCAGCAGGTAACTGAAACCAACTCGTTTGCTTCATTGCTTAGCGATTACTCTTTCTTATTCACGTTTCCATTATTCACGTTAGGCTGCGTATGGTGCATATGGTGGCTATCCCGCTGGCTATGCTACTTCACAAGCACCAACACCCGTGCCACAAGCTGCTGCTTATGGTGCATATCCTGCTCAGGTAACCGATTGTGTTTAAAGAGTGATTAACCTAGCTGCTAGTTGTTTAATTAAGAATTTTTTAATTCATTTCTTTATTTGTGAAAACTTCAGACATACCCAGCTGCAGCTACAGCACCAGTGGCTGCACCGGTCCAGCAACCTGCTGCTGCTCCTCAAGCTTACTACAACACTTACTACTGAGTCTGTTGTTGTTACTTGTTCTTAGACATTTGCTCAAGTTTAGTGTCCGACTTTGTCTGAATGCTTACATGTCTCTCTGTTATCGATCAGTGACATTAGTTTTACTTTCAAGTTGCTTGGATTTTCCCCGGTTATGATATAGTTTGTAAGAGACAAGTTTGAGTTGATTGGCCGGTTAGCAGACACAATCTGCATTTGCTTTTATGCTATATTTTCCCTCATATTGATTAACATGTCTCCACTCTGGAAAGGAAGAAGAAGTAATGGACCTCAAATTAGACTTTGTGGGTAAATTACAGTTTAAACGTTGGCTAAAAATTTGCTAAACTTAAAACATAGTTTGAGGAGCGTGATTGTGTTAGCACATCTACGAAATTTCACTGTTCAAATCTCAAGTCGATTCACTGTGTATAAGATTTAACGTCTTGATGAAAATCAAACATTTTCTAGATAAAGGGAAAAAAACAACGTAAAAATAATCTTACAAAAGGAAGAAACGTCGTTACAGACTTAGTTACAAAGCTACAGCGACAAACACAACATATTTTTCTTTTTTTACATTTTTCTGCAGTCTTCTCAAGTAACTGATTAAGACACATGCTTTCAACATTTTTTCTTAGTAAAAGGTCGCCAAACTGAGAAGGCCATCCGAACTAGAGACATTCCGCAGTATAAGAAAGATGACACCAAGCTTGTGAATGGGAAAAGCTTCTCAGATTCTCGAATGGCAAAGATCCGTCTGTGTGTATGTATATAACAGTTGAGAGCCCTCTGCCTAGCATTCTAATGCATAAGTCTGCACCTGTTGTTCATATGTTTTCAAGGATGAGAATCGAAATAATCATATGTTAATTCAACAACATTACTTTTCCCTTCAAACTCTTTTTAACTTTGATTATTTCAACAAGATCAACCTTCTCAATAATTCTACCTCGGCCAGGTTCTCCTCAGGTGAGCTGTTTGGCGCAGTGAGGTTGGACGCAGCAGCTGTGTTGTAGCGGAAGATCCTAAGCTTCCCCTCCTGCGAAAGTATTTAACAAGTCTTTAAGTAAATGTCTAATTGAGGAAGGAGTTGCACATTATCGGATCACTAACCTTGGTTCCATAAACAAGACCTCCTCCAGGAGAAGGATGAAAGCAAGCAACATTAACTTCATCTTCTGAGCTTGGAAGTATTCTCACCAATTCCATATCTGAAACTCTGTAAATCTAATGGAAGAGAAAAAAAAGAAAAGCAAATCTGTAAATGGTTATTTCAAATTACAACATAGGATCTGCAAGAATTTTTTTTTTCTTGATCTAAAGATCCAAAACTACTTGAGCATAAACGTTACCTCCAACACTGTGAAAAAATGTGATGTTGTTTCTCCATCACTCACAATGCTCTTCAATAGAGAACCATGACGCCGACCATATGCAAGCAATATGTGCTCCGAGGTTGGAGAGAACTGCACGCAAAATTTTAATTGTAAAATACTTCATCACAATAATACTAATCAGTGAGCAACTTTAGCCTATTGATTATTGGTGAGAATCACATGGAGACTTATCTCTCAACAAATATACCAAATCTTACTACTTCCAAGGCGACTAACCTGGATAGAGGTCAAGCAATGTGCAGCCCTAATTGCCCGTGACACAAGCACTGAACCAAATCTGCATACATACATAAGACACTCTATCGTTAGTTTCCTGTAATATCCCCTTTCAAAAGTTGAGAAATGTAATAACACTTACGTTTCCTTTTCGAGAGAATACACACGAAGTTCATACATGACTTGATGTGCTGTGACAGGATGCCGAGTAGGGGAAGTTGCAAGCCCTGAATCTTGTTGGACCAGAGTCTGCAAACCAGGGTCTGTCTCAGCATGAGGAATAACACATGCAACGCAGGCTGCTAGATATTTCCCACATGGCGAAAAATGGGCTCCCATTTCACTGCAAAGATAAACACACATGATGAATTTCCATCAACAAAGTGAAATATTATTTAGCATAGCGATCATCCAAGAGTAGCACAAGTATATCAAGGAGAAAATTTACCTGCAAAGAACAGCGTGATGTATTGTTAATCGGCATTTGTCGGACCTTAGTATTGCACATGGGTCTTTGATGTCATGTGACCACACTCTAAGTTTGACAGTACAAGGCAACTCTGCAGCAGCGATGGAAGTAGCCAGTTCAGACGGGAGTCTGTTTACCACAGGTTGAGTATCAGTTCCTTCCTGTTGAGCGTTACGAGACGAAAGACCTCCTGCTAAACCAGATCCTGCGAAGCGGGACTGTGAAATTCGCTCTCTGGAGTCGCCTCTAGCAGAAACTCCATATAAGTTAACACCACCAGGAATTTCTAATGACGCCACTGCAGCCTCTAGACTGGCTGTGGATGAATGAGCTGCTGAAGAAGAACCTGTATGAGGAGCTGTGCCACTAGTAGGAAGAGCCCCTAAGTTAGCACCAGCCTGGCTTTGAGCCATCAACCACCCTTGTAGAAAAGGTAACTCCCACGAAACTCTGTCTCTGGAGTGAAATAATTGCTGAAATTGTCCAAACTCAAGTAAATCTGATTGACTCGACACTTGCCTGGGAATTCTATTTCCTCCAACAGGTTGAGCTTCATCTATATCCATAGCATCAACGGCAGTGGTCGAAGTTCTAGCTCCAGGTTGGGCAGTAAAACTGCTACTAGCAGAGTTCTCTGGGACATGCAAAGGAAGAGGAGGAGGAGGAGTAGACATTGTTCTGCTGCCAGGTTCTACTGAATTTTGATTGCTCTGAAACCTTGATTGTGCACTCCTTGAACCAGTAGTAGGAGTAGAATATTGGATTCTTGGATCATCAGGAGAATATGAAGGCAAAAGCAAGTACGGTAACGGCACAAGTGGCAGTTCCGCTGCCATACTGGTATGACTGCCACTCTGCGTGTTGGTGAAGAAAATAGCAGGAGGTGGATATCGCAAATAACCTGGAGATGTTGCTCTAGTCATTGCAGAATCTGATGAATCAATGTCAGTCACCTGCCATTTGAATTTAAAAGAGTAAGCCCACAAAGTGACAGAACATTGACACAAATCCTCAATATGTAGCTCACCTCTGCAGTCAAGAGAAGAGGAACCCCATGTGGATGAAAGTGTACCGCTCTCAGGGAACGCCTTGTCTTCAAGACAATTGCTGGTGAAGAGTCCTCCCCTGTCTTGTCGTAATGCCATATGTGCAACTTCAGAGGAAAAAATGAATTAATCAAACTTTAAGAGACTTTTAGAACAGTTATTTTACTCTGAAAGGACAAGCTGCATGAAACAAGGTATCCTTCATGAGATATTTAAAACGCAATAAGATACCTTATGACCAGATGCGACAGCAAGTATATCACCTTCAGCGTGGAAAGCTATAGAAGCAATAGGTCGATCTGTTTGGGGGAAAAAAAGAGGACGATAGTTAATTATATTAACAAAAAAAAGACAGAAGCGGAAAAAGAACAAAATGCTATAATGCGTAGCACTTACAGAAATCATGAGATCTAATACACTCGGAAGTTTTTGCATTCCACAAGCGCACCTCATGATCTAAACTTCCACTAGCAACTATTTCTGAGTGGCGTGGGTGGAATCTGACCTGCAGTGAACTCATAGCATAAGCTAACGAAACTTAAATAATTGCAAGTGTTGTCTAACATGCTACACCCACACAAAAAGATAACAAAGTTGACACCTATCATGCAACCTACATAACCAATGACGCAGTGACAAGACAATAGAGTCACCAAATTCATCTCAATTGGGTAATATAGTTAGGGTCAAGTAAAGCACTACCTAGTAACCATGTGAAGTGATAAAATTAATGACAATAAGATAGAATTCTCTAAACTCACCACCCAGGGTGTCCTCCGATGGCCGCTTAGAACTTTTAAGCATTTTCCAGTCTCACAATCAATAATCTTAACAGTGTGGTCACCACTACAATATACAAAACCCAAGTAAATTTCATTAGTCATCTGAAAAGATTCATAGTACAACAAATAATACTTACTGTGTAGAAGCAAGAGTTCTTCCATCAGAACTGAAAGCTGCTGCAATAGTTGACCTTGGAGGAGGCACAAGAGGACAGTACTTAGCAGATAAATGCTGCAACGACTCTGCCTCAACCCTACACACAAAGAACGTAATCTACATAAATTAATCTTCATGGAAGATACATCACTTTTGCGATAAAGAAAGCTTGAATACCAGGAAATAAGATTATGTCTCTGCCCGCTCACTGCTTCGCTACTTGTTCCACACGGTGAATCAGCATCACATCGGCTAACTCCCCATCGTTTCCTTGGCACAGACGTAGTTTTAGGTGAAATCTCTCTCTGAACCAGCAACTTGAAGACGCTCCTAGACCTGAACAATCATCCTCAAACCAAATTAAGAAAGATCCAACCAGATCAGAAGCTAAAAGAATAAATTCATCTAGTTCAAGATTCACTCCCAAAGCAAAACTAATCTATAGCCGTCATAGTTTTCGTTATGAACATAGCTATGGTGCCAAATCTGATAATACATGAGAGATCTGTCGCTTTTAAAAACATTTGAATAACCATATCCTAAAACAGGATTCAGAAATCTGAATGTTCCTATATAAGGCTTGTAAGTAGTTGATCTAACCCTGGATCTCTTTAACAAGAACAAAGTTGTTCAAAGTTTCCATAATTCAGATGCATCAAAAGGGTTCTTCTACTTCATTTCCATAATTATAAAGAAAGTTGTGACCTTCGGCGAGCCACTGGTTTTGGTGACGGAGGAGGAGGAGGAGAAGGTTGATCGTGAGACCACATAGATTCCGTCATCATCTCCAAATTCATATATGTGACATCGAATCCATTAGATGCGAGCCAAACAAGGACGAAGCCTTAAATCTGAGATCTCCGTGGAAAAAAGATCTAAATTTTCAGAATTTCCTCGCCGGCGGCTCCGACCTCGTGATGGGTTTTGATTTATCGATGAAGCGCAACGAAGAAACCTAAAAGGAAAAAGACACGATGCCTTGTCTGAGGAAGGTCTGGTAATAAACGATCTCTCTCTTTTTTTTTTTTTTGCCCAGCTCTTGATTATCTAAACACACTTTCTATTTTTAAATAATACCCCTATATTTTCTAATATTTTTGAAATGAATACCTTAATACTGTTAACACGTCTAGACGTACAAAACGATAAAAATTAGAAAAAAATATAGCAACACACAAATATTTTAAAATGGTTGCATAGTATGAATATCTTAATTTAAAAATAAAAATAAAATACAACTTGCAAGTAAAAACCAGCCTATCATAAACAAACCTGTATATAGACCATGATTCACGACACATGACACAACTTTGTCGTAAACAATTGAATATAGTTGTAATCATAATATTTAAATTCTCTTTGATGATTGTGCCAGGCCTTGGCTGCATTTGAAATGGCTCCACAGTTCAACCCACAAAGCGCAGAAGTTTAAAGAAAGATCAAGAGGCTCGGCCAGCTGCATAAGAGGGATGGAGGAACAATGGTGTATGTTTTTCATGGTGTAGTTCATAGATGGAGGAACAATGGCGTCACCAACTAAAATGTTCACGCACGGCGTTGCTTATCATATCTGATGAACGAAAACGCACAAGAGGCTCTAACGGATGCATTGCCAGCACACGGGTTGTGTGACTTGTGTCTCCAGAATGGCCAACCGCATTGTATCTGTAAGCGGCTTGCTTGTTCAAACTCGGCATGGAAAGCAAGCTCTTAAGTACGGTACTACGTACGTACATTGGAAGCCACGAAGACCACTAGGCGCTGATGAAAGTGTACGTTTCCATTTATATGCACATATACACATGGTGTACCTATCTATATATATATGCATATTTTCTTCTTTGTATTTATCATGAATTATGATACAGTATGATGATGATTGTACGATTTCTGGTTTGTCTCATGAGAAATAATTTTTGTCATTAAAAAAAAGATTAACTAACACCTTAAAGTTCAGGACACAAAACCAATCAAAAGAGAACATATATAGTCTCAAAATGAAAAGAAAACAAAAAAAAAGGAGGAAATTCGAAGCCCTAGTTAAAGATTTTCCATAAGCTTCACATCCTCTACATAATCTTCATAGGTGTACACTGTTGTAGGTCTCACAAGAGACTTAATCTCTTGGAACCCAACTTGTATCTCAACTCTTCTCAAAGCCTTCCTCTCCACATTGTAGTAAAAAACATAAAATGGGTCTTGAGACAAATACTTTGGCGAGAAGACAATATCACTTGTACCAACAGTCATTCCAACAATGTAAAAGTCTGTAAACGAGAGAGGCAGTTGATAGATATTCGATGACCATTTATATTTTCCAGCATCATCTTGTTCAACCAACCATAACCGGAGTCTTGTTGATCTATATTCCCAATCAGTAAAATGAACCTCACCTAATTTACCCTTGTAGTTGATCAGAGTAGAAGCGCTTTTCATGCTTCCATCATTTACTATGATAAAGCTAAACTTCTCGGACCTAGAATCAAAACAGACTATCATATAATCCCCCGTTGTATAAGCAAGGTAATACAAAACCCCACCAATAGAAATCCCACGATAGAAGATAGGATGATGGGGCGTGCATTCAACCATTCTCCATAGATGTTTTCCAGTATTCAGTGTCAGAACTTGAGCCTGGCTGGACTTAGCAGATACACACAACAACTTATATTGTTTGTAGGTAGGATCATACACGCAATAAAGTTGTGGACACCGTTCGTGTGATTTCACTTTGGGTAATGTAAGAAGCTCTCCAGTGATAGGATTACACATTACTGCCTTCGTCTGGTAGTATTTTATCCAGTATTGACGACATACCATTCCGTGGACCGCTGAGCTGATGGATTTGAATGAATTAGTTCGATAACGGGTGGCTACAAGAGAAGAGTACTTTGCATCTGTGTTCTGAGGGCAGGAGAAGAAATATAACTTGCCACCATTATCTAGAAAGCTTACCAAGACCCGTGGATGATTTAAAGACTTCGTCAGAAACAGTTCAGTGAAATATGGACGGCCAAGTATGTTAGCCCATAATTTCGATACGCAGCAAAACCTAGCTATAGACTTTGATGGGACTCTCAAGAATATATCGATAAGGACATCAACTGGGATTGGTTCTGTGTATTGTCTTTCTACGGTTGAATATTGTGTACTGGGTCTGGAGATGGTTAGGTTATCCTCTGATACGATCTTCTTTAGTTTTTTCATGGTGGGGACTACAGAGCGTTAAACCCTAGATGGAGTCCCTTTTAGGTTATGCTTTTCCTTAGTTTGCAAGTTATTGAATATATCCAATGATCCTTAAGATGGGCCTTTTATGGGCCTAAGATCATCCACTTACCAATTTTTTGGTCCAGTGACTCAAAACATGTATAGGCACTTTCGTCAAAAAGGAAACATCATAATCATGTGACCTTTTTTTCTCTAACATTTTGTGTACCTCAACACTTTTGTTTTTCTTTTTGAACAACTCATATATAACTCAACAACTGAACTTCATTTTGAATCTTTTGTTTAGTATTAGTTAGCCTTGCATACAATCTGGTCGAAAACAAATTGCACCAACGTCACAAAAGCCAAGTTAATGACGTGATAATTTGTGGAAAAAAAAAATCTAACAACTCCCTTTCGCTAAAAGGAAACAGCTGAGCAGAACGAAAAAAATATGACAGAAGATGGACCCTCACCCTGATAAAACTACATGACATATCATATATATATATATAGAAGTAGCCATCGTGATCTTCAAGGATCGTTTGATTTCTTGATGAAACTTCTGAGCAGTTCTTCAACTTTGCCAGCAGAATTTTAGAGACTCTTTGCTAAATGAGTGCATCAGTGGTACACCAGAGTCTCAAATTGAGAGAGTTACTACAAAAACTCCACCACTTATGCTCAAGCATCTGCATTTACTATTGATGGTTTTGTTACTTTTTTCATCACACGACGAAGTGAATGATCAAGAGCGTACGATTTAGCACTAGAAGCTATGAGAAGCACCGGTGCATTTGCAAAAAAAAAAAAAAATCAAAGTGAAATTGGTGCATATATGGTTCCAGTTTCTACCAGGTTTACAAGATTAAACGACCTCTTAAGATTCAGGAGGCTG
The DNA here is from genome assembly GCA_932364175.1 of Eruca vesicaria subsp. sativa. Classification (NCBI taxonomy): domain Eukaryota; kingdom Viridiplantae; phylum Streptophyta; class Magnoliopsida; order Brassicales; family Brassicaceae; genus Eruca; species Eruca vesicaria. The sequence goes on along the minus strand of CAKOAT010092821.1, from coordinate 19,779 downwards.
TTCAGAGCATGTCATCTCCTTTTGGAAATAACTTAAGCAAGCAATGGGACATTATCAGAACTAGCCTATTCCATTTTAAAGGTATAAGATCTTTTGTGCCCTCGAAATCTATGGTTTGGTATATATGTATGTTTTTGAATCATGCAAGTTAATTATCCATTGGACTTTTGATAAGCCTGGTTATTTTTACAGAACTAAAGTGTATTCATTTGTTATATATAAAATTAGGGCTGGGCAAAAAAAACTGAACCCGAAAATCCGAACCGAATCCGACCCGATAAAAAGGAATCCGAACCGATCCGAACCCGACATAAGTACCGAATGGATCTTGTTTTACGGTATTTCGGGTTATGGGTATTACCCGAACCGAACCCGAACTTAAATGGATATCCGAAAGAACCCGGAACTTTAAAATTCCAAAAAAACTTATATCATATCCAATCTAAATTTCTAATATGTTTCCAAAACAGATTAATATATTATTGAGTACCTACAATAATTAATTATGATATAAATAATTAACTCAAATATTTAGTCTAATATATAGTGTTATTTGGTTAATATTAATGTTTATGATTTACATTACATTTGAAGTTAAGCTACGAATAAATTTGTTTTGAATTTTATATAATGTTGTTTTTAAAAGTTTAAATAGCACTTCTTATGTTTATAGAATTGTTAGTTGTTAATTTTAATTTTTTATGTTTCATTATGTATTATATTTCGTTCATACAAGGCTTTGGTTTGTCATTAATCATGATATGTTTAGTGTTGTCACATATAGTTCATGGACAAATCTTATATGGTTGATAGATGAGTTTCACAATATTATTTTGAAGGAGAACAATATGGTTTGTAGAAGCTAAATACACAAATTTAATAAAATGATTGAAAATATAGTGAGTTTAATTGAGTATAAATTAGTATTTTTAGAACCGATAACCCGATTAGTATCCGAAACCGAAACTATTTCGGGTTCAACCGGATCT
>CAKOAT010092821.1:4298-18690 GCA_932364175.1 Eruca vesicaria subsp. sativa | reverse complement strand
ACGAACCGAATCCGACCCGAATTTTTATAATATCCGAATGGGGCTGAAATTCATGAACCCGAAAACCCGAAACCCGAATGAACCCGAACCGAAACCCGATTGGGACCCCGATTGCCCAGCCCTATATAAAATTCTTTTCCCCTGTATAGAAATAGAATACTAGTAATTAAATTTTCTAGAAAAAAAGATAGAAAAGGATACGAACTTCAACTCTCAAATCTGTCTCTTCTAGCTGCGCCGCATTTTCATACTCAGGTGGTTTGTTTCGATTTCCAATCACATCTTCTTAGGAGAAATTAGTTCACTTAGATAGATTCCTTCTTCTTGGGATAAACTTCACTCTGATTTGTTTCGATTTAATTGTAAAGTTATAGATTGAGAATCGAATTGGTTTTGATGTTTAGTTAACACAACTTAGTTTATGGAACGCTAATTTCTTCGAGGGGGACTTGTCTTTGTGTGTGGTTTACACGTCTTCTCACAACTATTTAGCGTTAGGGCTGATTGATTCCCAGTTTTAAGCAGGAGGCGTCACAAATGTCACGGAACAGGGGTTTGGCAGAGCAAGATCTTAGTACATTGGATGTAACTGTGCTTCATCCTTTGTCTCCTGAGGTCATCTCTCGCCAAGCTACAATAAATATAGGTAACATATATGTTGTACACAAGGCTTTTAAATTTTCTCTATGTGCTGTCCTTAGCCTTTTAGTTTTTTTTTTAGTCTGTATTGAGTTGATGATAAGTGTCAAACAACCTAACCATTGGGCAATTGTAGAAGCTAAAGACTATAGTAGTGTTGTTTTATCTCAGGAACCATTGGGCATGTCGCTCACGGAAAGTCCACTGTTGTCAAAGCTATATCCGGTGTGCAGGTAATTTTTGACTACTATGCCGCTTGAATCTATATGCTATCTTGTGTTACCACTTACCAGAGCAGTTAATTGATTCAACTGTAGCATTTGTATTATCTCTTGTTCTTGTGTAGACTGTCCGTTTTAAGAATGAATTGGAGCGTAACATCACCATTAAGCTTGGATATGCAAATGCCAAGATTTACAAATGTGAGGATGAGAAATGCCCTAGACCAATGTGCTACAAGTCAGTTTTTTCTTAAATTTTTGTTTTTTTTTTGTAATCTTCTAATATAAGATTGTGTTGGAGAGTCTTAACTATCTTGTGTCTGTTATTCTAGGGCATATGGAAGTGGAAAGGAAGACAACCCACTTTGTGATGTCCCTGGATTTGAGAACTCCAAGATGAAACTATTGAGGCATGTCTCTTTCGTGGATTGCCCGGTATGTATGATGAGTTTTATGCTTCTCTTCGTTCTTCTTAAACTTCTACTTTTCAGATTATGGTTTTCGATTCTTATTGGGTGGGGGATTTAAAGAGTTTGTGCTGATTTAGAAGTAAAATTAAATCTCATCACTCTTGGCTTTATTCTTGTTGTTGATGATCTTCTTGTTTCTATTCTTCAGGGACACGATATTCTCATGGCGACTATGCTCAACGGAGCAGCCATCATGGATGGTGCACTGCTTCTAATCGCTGCAAATGAAAGTTGTCCACAACCACAAACATCCGAACATCTTGCTGCTGTTGAGATTATGCAACTCAAGCATATCATAATCCTTCAGAACAAGATTGATCTTATTCAAGAGAACGTAGCCATTAATCAGCACGAGGCCATCCAGAAATTTATAATGGTTCGAGTTTCCTATCTCTTGTTGCATTCTAATTTCCATCAGTTGGTTACGCTAAGGATAGGGTTTAGGGAAGTTGGTTCTCATATTTTATCACATACTGTTTCAGAACACTGTCGCAGATGGTGCCCCAATAGTCCCTGTATCAGCCCAGCTGAAGTACAACATCGATGTTGTATGCGAGTACATTGTCAAGAAGATCCCAATCCCTAAGAGGAATTTTATTTCACCACCAAATATGATAGTGATTCGGTCTTTTGATGTCAACAAACCCGGGTTTGAGGTTGATGAGATTAAAGGTGGAGTTGCAGGTGGAAGTATCCTACGGGTATCTACCTCTCTCTCTGTTGATCTCTCAAATATAACTTGCTTATATTACCTTCTAGCTTCATCAAGCTTCGCAGATATGTCATCCAGTGAGTAATCGGTGTCTCTAACAACATTTGTAATATTTTGTAGGGTGTTTTGAAAGTAAACCAGTTAATTGAGATCCGACCCGGAATAGTTGTGAAAGACGAGCATGGCAACCCGAAATGCACTCCAATATACTCACGCATTATTTCACTGTACGCGGAACAGAACGAGCTTCAGTATGCAGTGCCTGGAGGTCTAATAGGAGTAGGAACAACAATGGACCCAACTCTTACTCGTGCTGATCGTTTGGTGGGTCAAGTCCTTGGTGAAATCGGTTCCCTTCCTGATGTCTTTGTTGAACTTGAGGTATAAACGCCAAACTAGGTGGATATGTTATAATACTTCATAGTCGTAAGCCTTCTCCTTTGGTAATTACTTGAATAATCTTGGTAGGTGAACTTCTTTCTTCTACGGCGACTGTTGGGAGTGAGAATAAAGGGGTCAGAGAAACAAGGGAAAGTAACAAAGCTAACGAAGGGAGAGATTCTGATGCTCAACATTGGTTCCATGTCGACGGGAGCCAAAGTTGTAGGAGTAAAGAACGATCTGGCTAAGCTGCAACTTACTGCTCCTGTTTGCACGAGCAAAGGAGAGAAAGTGGCTTTGAGTAGGCGTGTGGAAAAGCATTGGCGTTTGATAGGTTGGGGTCAGATTCAAGCTGGAACCACCATTCAAGTTCCTCCTCCACCTTTCTTAGCTTGAAAAATTTATTAAAACCCTCAAAAGATAATAAAACTCTCCTTGTTCATTTGGGGTTTTGTTCTGGAGAGTACCTATTGGTCACTACACTTAGTATTAGTTAACTCTTGTTCGTGTTTTTCTTATTAGATGGTCCTTTTTTGTTCTCATGTTTTTTTTTAAAAAAATGTGTCCTGTTTAAATATACTGGGAATTTGAGTAACAACGTTGAACTTTACAATCATGGTTTTAATACGTAGACCAACCCTTCTAGACCAGACCGGATTAGCTTGTTCGGTTAAGTAGGACGATTTTGTTTTGCTTTCATTTTATGTTTTCCACTCTCAAAACCCTAACGAAAAGCAGAAACAGGACAAAATCACCAGATTTCTCTTGAGATTCATGTTCTTTGGCTTTGTCGAATAGACAGTAATGGCGGAGAGAGTGGTGGAATCAGGGTCTGGAGAAGCTGAGAAGTCTCTAAAGGAGAAAGGGAACGAGTTCTTCAAAGCTGGGAACTACCTTAAAGCCGCAGCTCTCTACACTCAGGCCATCAAGCTCGATCCTTCTAACGCTACTCTTTACAGGCACGTGTTCCCCCCCATATTGTTTTCTTGTTGAGTTTCGATTAAAATGATAAAAGTTACGAATTTAGATGTTGAGCTCTGATGGGTTTTGCTTCCATTTGAATTGAGTTCTTACAAGATCTGATTTTGTCCTCTTGTGACATGTTAAGATTGTTTTGGTAGAAAAAGAGAGGTTTTTTTTCTGCCTTGAATGGCTAACATTTCGGTTATATTGAGTTTTTTTTTGTTAGGCTATGTGAAATGTTTCTCAGATCAGAATACTAAAGTGTGATCTGTGAGCAGATTTTAGTGTGTTGTTTAAACTTTTCTCTACCCAATGGTGCAGTAACCGAGCTGCTGCGTTCTTGAGTCTTGTTAAGCTTAGCAAAGCCTTGGCTGATGCTGAGACAACTATCAAACTCAATCCTCAATGGGAGAAGGTAATATATTCAGACAAGAGACTATTGATTTTTATTTTCTTCTATGGTTTATGTATCTTCCACATTGACATGTAAACAAGTTGATTTTTTTTTTTTATGATCTATATTTTTTCAGGGATACTTCAGGAAAGGTTCTGTGCTTGAAGCCATGGAAAAATATGATGATGTAAACTTTTTTCTCTTGTTTCTTTTCCTCATATGATTACATACCTGTAATCATGATAATTAAAATCTCTTTGATGATTGTGTCAGGCCTTGGCTGCGTTTGAAATGGCTCTACAGTTCAACCCACAGAGCGCAGAAGTGTCAAGGAAGATCAAGAGGCTCGGTCTGTTGCAGAAGGAGAAACAGAGAGCTCAAGAACTCGAGAATTTGAGATCTAATGTCAATATGGCCAAGCATCTTGAGAGCTTTAAATCTGAACTGGTTAGTTTCTGTTTACTCCACCAAGTGATGTTTAAAGAATCATTGCAAATATTTCTCCCTCCGTATTCAACTCGGATTCTGAATTGTCTCCCAAACACTTGCAGTCTGCAAACTATGGAGCTGAAGAGTCTTGGAAAGAGATGGTTTCTTTTCTGGTTGAGACCATGGAAACAGCTGTCAAGTCGTGGCACGAGACATCTAAAGTCGATACTAGAGTCTATTTCCTTCTAGACAAAGAGAAAACACAGACGGATAAGTACGCACCAGCAGTCAACATCGATAAGGTATTAAAGGACACGAGAGAAAAAACAAAACAACCTCTCCTTGTCTGCTAAACACTATATGTTCTTTCACAGGCTTTTGAGTCACCACACACACACAGTAACTGCTTCACATATCTGAGGCAATACGCAGAAGAGTCCTTTTCCAAAGCTGCTTGCTTAGTGACATCAAAGAGTAGTATATCTTACCCACAGGTGAATCAATTTTTTTTGCTTGCTAAAAGTCAATTTTCAGGTTTAATATTATGGACTGATAGTGATGATTAAATCTTGTGTCGCAGGTGTGGAAAGGTCAAGGCTCAAGGAAGTGGAAGCTCGGACAAAACGATGGAATCTTTGTTCAGTTTGAGTCTCCGTCTATTCGAAATGTTTGGTTCATTCCTAGCTCGAAAGAAAAGGGGCAAACTCTATGCAGGTTCTTTCTCTCACTCTTATCCTCTTCTTGGTTTTGCAATGAGCTTTGTCAATTTGATGAAGTACCATGACTTCAACAAAAGCTTTTGTAACTTAACTCCAGAGGTTAAATAGTTATAAACTGGTTGGGGGTTTGATTTCAGGGAGCCCCAAGCTCTGGATATCGGTGCACATGAGATTCTCCCTCGCATCTTCAAGGAAGTATCGAAGAGTTCGTAGGGCTTTGTTTTGTTGCAGTATGATTCTCTACTCTATATCCAGTTTTTGATCAATACTGAAGAAAAAGGAGTTGTTTGTGTTTGTGTTACTCAGACAATCGACCAATGTTGTTTCTGACTTGAGAGCTTTTTATTTATATTTTGAAGTGTGAAAATCCAATGTTTACGTCAAACATTCATTCATCATTTACATCCTGTTAAGATTTTGCTAGAAATGGGAACAACTAAGTTTTCAAACATAAATATCCTCATATTATGTTAGTGTATGATGTGTTTTAAAGAAAATTTTATATTTTCTAATTTATTTTGAAATATGTAGGTATTCCTACAAAATATTGAAATTTTCAATAAATATTATCTATACTATTTAATGTTTTTTTAGTATTGTTTAAAATACCTAAACACAACCTAAATTATATATATATATATATATATATATATGTATGTTTAACTTATTTTCATGTTACATGTACATCATTTCTAATTTTTCAATGAGTATTTATTTTAAGTTTCATATAACACCTAATAATGGGATTAACCTTTATAAATACTCAATTTTCTGGAGAAACCGGAACACCTAAAGTTCCAAACTTTTTTACTATGTATAAACCCCTATAAAATATCTATTTTCTAGAGAAATAAGAACACCTAAGGTCTTAAACATGTTTAATATTGAGACTATGTCAGTGCTTGATGTATCTATGCATTAAAACAAAAATATTATATTTTCTAATTTTATCTTGAAATATGTGGGTTAACTATTTATACTATTTAGCATCTTTAGTGTTGTTTAAAAATACATAACCACACTCTAGTTTTATATATATGTATGCTTAACTTATTTTCATGTACATGGACATCGTTTTATTTTTTGGAGTGAGTAATTTTTTTTAAACATCATATATAAAACATGTTTATAAAGTTTTAAACAACACTAAAGAGTGTAAGTTTTGGTATATAGAGAATTTAACAAAAAATCGATATTTTCGTAGGGGTTAAGCTAGAGATTTTGAGAAAAAATTCAAAAATATGAAAATATTGTTTGAATGCATGGTTGCATCGTTTACTGGCATATGATGATATTCAAAGAGGTTTGGAATTTTTTTTTGTCTATGTTTATCCAGAAATATATATTTTTAGTGCTTAAACCATTGATGTAGGTAGTATATAAGATTTTAAAACAAATTACTGGTAAACAATAAGAACGATGTCCATTTATCATGAATGAGTGTTTAGCATACATTAATACAAGAATAAAATATGGTTTGGGATTTTTAAACATCACTAAAGAGTACAAGTCTCAGTATATAGAACATTTACCGAAAAACTAAATATTTATGTTGGGGTTAACCCACAGATTTTTAAAAAACTTTAGAAATATGAAATATTGTTTTAATGCATAGTTGCATTATGTAATTAAATATGATGTTGGTCAAAGAGGTTTAGAACCTATGTTGTCTCTGCTTCTCTAGATAATAAAGATTTCATAATAGTTAATGGACAATTTAATGTAAGTAGTGTATGAAGTTTTATTAAATTAATTGTTAAAAAATGAAAAGAATGTCAGTGTACCATGAAAAAGAGTTTAGCATACAATAATACAAATATAGAAAATGGTTATCAAATTTTAAACAACACGAAAGAGTGTAAGCTTTGGTATATAGAGCATTTAACAAAAACTCAATATTTTCGTAAGGGTTAACCCACAGATTTTGAGAAAAATTCAAAAATATGAAAATCTTGTTTTAATGCATAGTTGCATAATTCACTAGCATATGATGATAGTCAAAGAGGTTTGGAACCTTTTTTGTTTCTGTTTATCTAGAAAATAGATATTTCTTAGTGTTTAAACAATTGATGTAGCCATGTAGGTAGTATATGAAGTTTAAAAAAATTAATGTTAAACAATTAGAACGATGTCCATTTATTAATGTATGTTAAAATTATTTTCATGGTACATGACATCATTTCAAATTTTCCAACATGTAATTTATCTAAATTCCATATACAACTTATATAGAGGACAAACCTCCAATAAATAAAATTATATTTTCTGTATAAACATAAACACCGAAGGTCTCAAACATCTTTAACCTTCATACTATGTCAGTTAACGATGCAAATATGCATTAAAATAAAATTTTGATGTTTTTTAATTTTTCTCGAAATATGTGGGCTAACCCCTACAGAAAATCGAGTTTTTCAATAAATGCTTTATTAAAAAATTTAGGCTCTTTATTGTTGATGAAAATTACCCAATCACATTCTAAAATTGTATTAATGTATATTAAATATATTTTCATCGTACATGGACATTATTTCAAAATTTTCAACATGTAATTTATCTAGATTTCATATACCACTTATACTGCGGACAAACCCCCAATAAATAAAATTATATTTTCTACAGAAACAAAAACACGTCAGGTCTCAAACCTATTTAATCTTCATACTATGTCAGTTAACAATGCAAATATGCATTTAAAAAATTCATATTTTTTAAAAATCTCATAAACCACTTATACAGCGGACAAACCCCAATAAATAAACTATATTTTCTTGAGAAACATAAACACATAAGGTTTCAAACCTCTTTAACCTTTATACTATGTCAGTTAAAGATGCAATTATGCATTAAAACAAAATTTTAATATTTTTAAGTTTTTCTCAAAATATGTGGGTTAACCCCTACAGAAAATTGAGTTTTTCGATAAATGCTGTATTAAGAAGTTTAGGCTTTTTATTTTTAATGAAAATTACCCAATCACATTCTAAATTTGTATTAGTGTATGTTAAAATTATTTTCATGGTACATGACATCATTTTAATTTTTCCAACATGTAATTTATCTAAATTCCATATACCACTTATACAGCAGACAAACCCCCAATAAATAAAGTTATATTTTATGGAGAAACATAAACATCTAAGGTCTCAAACCTCTTTAACCTTCATACTATGTCAGTTAACGATGCAAATATGCATTAAAACAAAATGTTCTTATTTTAATTTTTTTGTCTCAAAATATGTGAGTTAAACCCCCTACAGAAAATCGAGTTTTTCGATAAATGCTATATTAAGAAGTTTAGGCAATTTCTTTAGGATGAAAATTACCAAATCACAACATGACATCATTTCAAATTTTCCAACATGTAATTTATCTAAATTCCATATACCACTTATACAGCAGACAAACCCCCAATAATTAAAATTATATTTTCTGGAGAAATAAAAACAACTAAGGTCTCAAACCCCTTTAACCTTCATACTATGTAATCTAATGATGAAAATATGCATTAAATTAAATTTTGATATTTTTTAATTTTTCTTGAAATATGTGGGCTAACACCTAAAGAAAATCGAGTTTTTCAATAAATGCTTTATTAAAAATTTTAGGCTCTTTATTAGTGATGAAAATTACCCAATCACATTCTAAATTTGTATCAATGTATGTTAAAATTATTTTCATGGTACATGAACATCATTTCAAATTTTCCAACATGTAATTTATTTAAATTTCTATACCACTTAATCAGTGGACAATCCCCCAATAAGAAAAATTATATTTTCTGGAGAAACATGAACACCTAAGGTCTCAAACCTCTTTAACTTTCATACTATGTCAGTTAAGGATGCAAATATGCATTAAAAAAAATTCATATTTTTAGTTTTTTCTCGAAATATGTGGGTTAACCCCCCTACAGAAAATCGAGTTTTTTGATAAATGCTTTATTAAATAGGTTAGGCTATTTATTGTTGATGAAAAATACCCAATCACATTCTAAATTTGTATTAATGTATGTTAAAATTATTTTCATGGTACATGACATAATATCAAATTTTCCAACATGTAATTTATCTAAATTCCATATACCACTTATACAGTAGACAAACCCCCCATAAATAAAATTATATTTTCTAGAGAAACATAAAAAACTAAGGTCTCAAACATCTTTAACCTTCATACTATGTCAGTTAACGATGCAAATAGGCATTAAAACAAAATTTTGATATTTTTTAATTTTTCTCGAAATATGTGGGCTAACCCCTACAGAAAAATCGAGTTTTTTGATAAATGCTATATTAAAAAGTTTAGGCTCTTTATTGTTGATGAAAATTACCCAATCACATTCTAAATTTTTATTAATGTATGTTAAAATTATTTTCATGGTACATGGACATCATTTCAAATTTTTTAATATGTAATTTATTTAAATTTCATATACCACTTATACAGCGGATAAACCCCCAATAAATAAAATTATATTTTCTTGAGAAACATAAACACCTAAGGTCTCAAACCTCTTTAACCTTTATACTATGTCAGTTAACGATGCAATTATGCATTAAAACAAAATATTTTTATTTTTAAATATTTCTCGAAATATGTGGGTTAACCCCTACAGAAAATCGAGTTTTTCGATAAATGCTATATTAAGAAGTTTATGCTTTTTATTTTTATGAAAATTTCCCATTCACATTCTAAATTTGTATTAATGTATATTAAAATTATTTTCATGGTACATGAAATCATTACATGTAATTTATCTAAATTCCATATACCACTTATACAGCGGACAAACCCCAAATAAATAAAGTTATATTTTCTGGAGAAACATAAACATCTAAGGTCTAAAACCTCTTAAACACTCATACTATGTCAGTTAACGATGCAAGAAAACATAAACATCTAAGGTCTAAAACCTCTTAAACACTCATATTAAAGGTCTGAAACCTCTTTAATATTCATACTATGTCAGTGCATGATGTAGCTATGCAATAAAACAAAATTTTCATTTTTGCTTATTTTTCTTGAAATATGTGGGCTAACCCCTACGAAAATACTGAATTTTATGATAAATCTATTTGTAATATTTAATCTCTTTAGTGTTATTTACAATTAAATAATCACACCAAAACGTATTTATATGTATGGTAAACTTATTTTCATGGTAGATTGGCATCATTTCTAATTTTTTATTAAGTAATTTATTTAAACTTCATATACCATCTATTAAGTAGACTAACACCTATAAGAACTCCATTTTCTAGAGAAATGAAAACATCTAAGGTCTTAAACCTCTTTAATATTCATACTATGTCAGTGCATGATGTAGCTATGCAATAAAACAAAAATTTCATATTTTCTTAATTTTCTTGAAATATGTGGGCTAACCCCTACGAAAATACTGAATTTTCTGATAAATGCTATTTGTAGTATTTAATCTCTTTAGTGTTATTTACAATTAACTAATCACACCAAAATGTATTTATATGTATGGTAAATTTATTTTCATGGTAGATGAGCATCATTTCTAATTTTTTATTAAGTACTTTATTTAAACTTCATATACCATTTTCTAAGTAGACTAACCCCTATAAAAACTCTATTTTCTAGAGAAATGAAAACATCTAAGGTCTTAAACCTCTTTAATATTCATACTATGTCAGTGCATGATGTAGCTATGTAATAAAATTTTTTTTCATTTTTTCTTATTTTTCTTAAAATATGTGGGCTAACCCCTACGAAAATACTGAATTTTCTGATATATGCTATCTATAATATTTAATCTCTTTAGTGTTATTTACAAATAACTAATCACACAAAAAAAATTTATTATCTGTATGGTAAACTTATTTTCATGGTAGATGGACATCATTTCTAATTTTTTATTAAGTAATTTACTTAAACATTATATAACACCTAATAAGTTAAATAACCCCTATAAAATCTCTATTTTCTAAAAAAATAGAAACATCTAAGGTCTTAAACCTCTTTAATATTCATATTATGTCAGTGCATGATGTAGCTATGCAATAAAACAAAATTTTCATTTTTTCTTTTTTTTTCATGAAATATGTGGGGTAACCCCTACGAAAATACTGAATTTTCTGATATTTGCTATCAATTATATTTAATCTCTTTAGTGTTATTTACAAATAACTAATCACACAAAAAACCTTTATTATATGTATGGTAAACTTATTTCATGATAGATGGACATCATTTCTAATTTTTTATTAAGTAATTTACTTAAACTTCATATAACACTTAATAAGTGGAATAACCCCTATAAAATCTCTATTTTCTAAAGAAATGGAAACATCTAAGGTCTTAAACCTCTTTAATATTCATACTAAAAGGGCCTATTCGTACCCGAACAATTTCAATCGTGCCAAATACAATCCGAACAAACATCCAGTGCCAAATACGACCTGAACTACGTTATAATGCAAAAATACTACCTGAACTTTTTAAAACGTACCTAAGCCTACATTGACCGTACAGAAGTTAGTCAACCGTTAAAATGATAAACCGACGTCGGGTCTATTCCTACCCAAACAATTTCAATCGTGCCAAATACAACCCGAACAAACATCCAGTCCTAAATACGACCTGAACTACATTATAATTCAAAAATACTACCTGAACTTTTTAAAATGTGCCTAAACCTACATTGACCGTAATAGAAGTTAGTTAACCGTTAAAATGATAAAACGATGTCGTTTCGATTTCATTATTTTTTTAAAAATATGAACATTCCGGGATTCGAACTCGGGCCTTGCCACTATTTAAAACAGACATATCAACCACTAGACTAAAGCAATTTTTTTACTTTTTCATCTTCTCTAATTAAAACTTTGCTTATTATTATTTTTGATTCTTATTAATATATTAACATATATACTAAACTTATAAATACTAAAATATAAATAATAAAATATTTATAATTATACAAAATTAAATATATTCATGTTTTGAAACTATTTACAAAATGTCCATATATAAATTATTTTAAAATTTTAAAACTTGAAAGTTAATTTCTTTTGTTTCTTAAAATTAATATAAGCTGAATATACTTCACCAAAATAAAATAAATTACCATTAAGTTTTATTTTTAAAATAATTTATATATGGACATTTTGTAAATAGTTGAAAACATGAAATATATTTAATTTTGTATGATTATAAATATTTTATTTTTTATATTTTAGTATAATATAATTTTATTGAAGATATGATAATTACAAAATATGTTAATATATTTATAAGAATCAAAAATAATAATAACAAAAGTTTTAATTAGAGAAGATTAAAAAGTATAGTAGCATATATAATTGCAAATTTCTAATAATTTTTTTAAAAAATTGCTTTAGTCTAGTGGTTGATGTGTATGTTTTAAATAATGACAAAGCCCGGGTTCGATTCCCGGAATGTTTATTTGTTAATAATAGAATCAAAACGACGTCGTTTTATCATTTTAACGGTTGACTAACTTATATTACGATCAATGTAGGTTTAGACACGTTTTAAAAAGTTCAGGTAGTATTTTTGCATTATAACGTAGTTCAGGTCGTATTTGGCACTGGATGTTTGTTCGGGTTGTAATTGGCACGATTGAAATTGTTTGGGTAGGAATAGGCCCTTTTCCCGACGTCGATTTATCATTTTAACGGTTAACTAACTTATGTTACGGTCAATGTAGGTTTAGGCACGTTTTAAAAAGTTCAGGTAGTATTTTTGCATTATAACGTAGTTCAGGTCGTATTTGGCACTGGATGTTTGTTCGGGTTGTATTTGGCACGATTGAAATTGTTCGGGTAGGAATATGCCCTTTTCCCGTGCATGATGTAGCTATGCAATAAAACAAAAATTTCATTTTTTCTAATTTTTCTTGAAATATGTGGATTAACCCCTACGAAAATACTGAATTTTCTGATAAATACTATCTATAATATTTAATCTCTTTAGTGTTATTTACAAATAACTAATCACACAAAAAACCTTTATTATATGTATGGTAAACTTATTTTCATGGTAGATGGGCATCATTTCTAATTTTTCATTAAGTAATTTACTTAAACTTCATATAACACCTAATAAGTTAAATAACCCATATAAAATCTCTATTTTCTAAAGAAATAGAAACATCTAAGGTCTTAAACCTCTTTAATGTTCATACTATGTCAGTGCACCATGTAGCTATGCAATAAAACAAAAATTTCATATTTTCTTTTTTTTCTTGAAATATGTGGGCTAACCCCTACGAAAATACTGAATATTCTGATAAATGCTATCTATAATATTTAATCTCTTTAGTGTTATTTACAAATAACTAATCACACTATAAACTGACTTATATGTACGGTAAACCTATTTTCATGGTAGATGGGCATCATTTCTAATTTTTTATTAAGTACTTTATTTAAACTTCATATACAATTTATTAAGTATACTAACCCCTATAAAATCTCTATTTTCTAAAGAAATGGAAGCATCTAAGGTCTTAAACCTCTTTAATATTCATACTATGTCAGTGCACCATGTAGCTATGCAATAAAACAAAAATTTCATATTTTCTTATTTTTCTTATTTTTCTTGAAATATGTGGGCTAACCCCTACGAAAATACTGAATTTTCTGATAAATGCTATTTGTAGTATTTAATCTCTTTAGTGTTATTTAAAATTAACTAATCACACCAAAACGTATTTATATGTATAGTAAACTTATTTTCATGGTAGATGGGCATCATTTCTAATTTTTTATTAAGTACTTTATTTNTTTTTCTTATTTTTCTTGAAATATGTGGGCTAACCCCTACGAAAATACTGAATTTTCTGATAAATGCTATTTGTAGTATTTAATCTCTTTAGTGTTATTTAAAATTAACTAATCACACCAAAACGTATTTATATGTATAGTAAACTTATTTTCATGGTAGATGGGCATCATTTCTAATTTTTTATTAAGTACTTTATTTAAACTTCATATACCATTTTCTAAGTAGACTAGCCCCTATAAAAACTCTATTTTCTAGAGAAATGAAAACATCTAAGGTCTTAAACCTCTTTAATATTCATACTATGTCAGTGCATAATGTAGCTATGTAATAAAACAAAATTTTCATTTTTTCTTATTTTTCTTAAAATATGTGGGCTAACCCCTACGAAAATACTGAATTTTCTGATATATGCTATCTATAATATTTAATCTCTTTAATGTTATTTACAAATAACTAATCACACAAAAAACCTTTGTTATCTGTATGGTAAACTTATTTTCATGGTAGATGGACATCACTTCTAATTTTTTATTAAGTAATTTACTTAAACTTCATATAACACCTAATAAGTTAAATAACCCCTATAAAATCTCTATTTTCTAAAGAAATTGAAACATCTAAGGTCTTAAACCTCTTTAATATTCATACTATGTCAGTGCATGATGTAGCTATGCAATAAAACAAAA
>CAKOAT010092710.1:71051-95597 GCA_932364175.1 Eruca vesicaria subsp. sativa | reverse complement strand
ATTAAAATTAATTAAGTTTATTAAGTTTCATAAATTACGGATTGACCCCATTAACTTAGCTTAAGAACAATTAAATCCGATTGTGATGTTGCCACCATAATATCATTTACTTCGTACATGTGGCATGTATTAACATATACTTCGTGTAGTTCTTGACACATTTTTATACATGGGATGGTTTCCACCATATTAGTGTAAAATTCGTGTAGCTGGGAAACTTTTTTCCTATAATATTTAATCACAATTAATTAACAGAAGAAAAATAATAATTAAAAGAATTTCAATTAAATGAAGATGATAAACTAATTGTTATTTTAACTTTTACAGTTATTGTTTTAACTGTATCCACTAAAATTAATTTCTTTGTAATCAATACTATTAAATTTGGATCATGATCCATTGATATTAATTGAGTCCAACTACCTAATATCCACAACTTTAAGCTATATACATTTAATTGTAACTGCCACTTTACATCAACTATTTATTTAATGAGTTGTAACTGCCACTAAACCCAATGACCTATATATTTTGTACTCCCTCCGTTTTGAATTAATTGTCATTCTGGAGAAAAAAATTCGTTTCAAAGTAAGTGTCGTTTTAGAGTTTCGAGATAAAATTTATTGATTTTATATAATATTATATTTTTCTATTGGTTGAAAAGTGGTTAGGTGTATAGGTAACTGTGTTTTTTTCTTGAAAATATGCAAAATTAAATGTTTCCTTAATCTGTGTGCAAAAACATAGAATGACAATTAAAATGAAACGGATGGAGTAATATCATCAAAAGTTTTTTTTCAGTATTGAGTGGTCAATAGATTTTTATCATTATTGGGCAATGTAATGAAAACTCAATGGTCCATATAATTTTAATATAACACAATAAATCCAATAAATCTGTTACCAACCCCACTATGAATATTATATGAAATCAAACAAAATAAACTAAAATTTTTAGCTTAGGATTTAAAATTTAGAATTTTTGGACATTATTACTGATGCTTTATTTTTATATATTTATTACATTACAAAAATTATTCACTGATACTTGGAAAATTATTTATGTTTATCTTCAGTATATTAGTTGTTTTCATAGATTGAATACAGTTACAAGAAATTATCAATTTAAATAGGTATGGCCGTTCGGATCTATATGTGTTTCGGGTTTTCAGTCTAAAAGATTTCAGTCTAAAAGATTTCAGTCTCATTTTGTATTTATAGATTACGGTTTAGATTCGGTTCAGATTTTTGTGGGTTTGGTTATGTTCAATTATTCAGATACCTATAATATTTCAATTAAAATCGGTTTTTCTTCCGATTTTCTAAATACCAAAATTTTGAACATATACAGATATTAAACCAGTTTTATGTTCAAATTTGTTACTGTTTTTGATCAGATTTGTAAATATAAAAAAAAAAAAAAAAAGAATAATAAAATATACCTGTCCTTTTTAAAGGCGGGTTAAAATCGAGTTGATAATGTAAATTTCGTGTATGTACAAATACGAGAAGACCAATGGTCCGATTCGGAAGAAAAGGATTAGTATTTTTGAGAAGATATATATACGATAAGATGAGAGTTTAACAAATGGGTCTTTGAATATATATCATGCTTTTAAAAGACGCAGTAAGTCCCATACTACTTGGGCGAGCTAATCTTTCAATAGAAACGGTCTTAGACTTGGAAATAATCAATGAATTATCAACTTGATTCATTTGCAAAAAAATAAATAAATATCCAGTTGAATCTCGTACGATAAGGTTTTACATTATTTTAAACTAAAGCTGTTGCTGTAAGAAAGAGTTACGGTCAAATGAATATTTCGAAGACATATCTTTTCTGCTTCAAAATATTATCAAATTTATTTTCAACTTTCAGTAGTATCAAATTGACACGTCTCCTAACATCCATGATATATGGAGTATAATTAACACAAGTAGATCGTTGAATATTAACAGTTGCTGTTATCAATTGGTTAAAATACCATTTCTTTTAAGAATGAACCAGTTAAGAGCCTAAGACATACCAAAGTTTAAGCAAAAAAAAAGAGAGCCTAAGACACTACATAAATCAACTTGTCATTTGTTCTTTCTTAAATTTATACATATAGCAAATTTAATACGTTTTAGGAACCAGTGAATTGTGGCGGCGATCAAACTTAAATTGGGTCATGTGACCTTGCTTCTTGCGTTAAACAACAAATGAAAAACTCTCTAGGCTTACAATTTTGTATATAAGTTAGCAGGAGATTAGCGGATGTAATGTTGCTTCAACAAATCCCCATCTTTTGATCAAATCCACTTTGTGAAAAAAAAATCACAAAGCTACTTTTTTTGTTCATGATTAATTCTTCACTGATTCATTCAATTCTGGTTTTTTTTTGTAAACTCTAGGTTTTGTCCACGAATTTTAGAACAAAAACAAAAAAATTCGAATAGGAAAAAAGAATAAAAATGAGAGTTGCGGTGATCGGAGGTGGGATAAGTGGGTTGGGAAGTGCCTACGTTCTTGCAAAAGAACATGGAATCGAAGAGGTGGTGCTGTTCGAAAAGGAAGAGTCTTTAGGAGGTCATGCTAAAACGGTGCATTTTGAGGGTGTTGACTTCGACATTGGATTCATAGTCTTCAATAGTGTACGTACGCTTGCTAGCTCTTCCCTACTCCCTCTCTGGAATTGTTAAACGATATTATTTTAGCCACCCAAAGTTCTCTTAAGTATATATATACATAGAGTATTTGCATGGCAATGAAAAAAATAATATAGTATTTGAGTAAATAAAATAGCAGGTATTGAACAAAATGGAGGCGAATTCATTTTGGACGTTTTTACTCCTATGCTCAAAAAACAAGGACATATTCTTCTCATGTAATGAATTTCCATCATATAAACATGCTATCTATGATGCTAATACATTAACCTGTATTTAACATGCTTAAATAATTAAACATTTCCTGTGAAGTAAACATTGACTTGAAACCGGTCGAGTGGTATTTGGTAAGGGGACGTACTTGGGAGTTGGGACGCCAACACTCTACAAGTTCGATCTATTTGCTGAACGAAACTAAATCATATTTTTGGACACTCACATGGTCCATATGCCTGGATATGTCCGAGTTGATAAAAAAAAAGAAGAAGTTTTATGACTAGAATTTTGTTGGCATATCTTTGTTATTTGCTAATAGCAACTTAAGAAAATTGCCATTTAAGTAAATCAAAATTATCATACATAGGGGAATTGCATAGACCCAATGATTATATGATGTATATGTGTTGGCTAAATGCATAAAAATCTTGTAGCTTGATTGTGCTGTATAGGTTCTGCCAGAGCCGGCTCGATCTACGTTTTGATAGGTCGTGAGTAATAAACTAATTGTATATGTGAATAGGTTACGTATCCGAACATGATAGAGTTCTTCAAGAACCTAGGAGTAGACATGGAAATTGCAGACATGTCTTTCTCAGTGAGTTTTGACAATGGCCGAGGTTGCGAATGGGGATGCCGCGGCCTTTCCAGCTTGTTTGCTCAGAAGAGAAACATTCTCAATCCGCATTTTTGGAAAATGATCACAGAAATAAAGAAGTTTAAGGAAGACGTACTAAAATATTTAGAAGATCTGGAACATAACCTTGACATGGACCGAACCAAAACTCTAGGAGAGTTTCTCAAGTCTCATGGGTACTCTGACTTGTTTCAAAAGGCTTACTTGGTGAGTTATTATGTTTCTGCAAGTATCTTGGAATAAATTCCTAAACTATGGATTTTAAAATTTCATTAAAAGCTCAAGTTATGTTATTGGATAGGTACCGGTATGTAGTTTGATATGGTCATGTCCAGCAGACAGCGTCCTTAACTTTTCGGCTTACTCTGTTCTCTCTTTTTGTCGCAACCACCATTTGCTTCAGGTTGGTTAAATAAATAAATTAGTTAAAAAAGTGTTTAAACCAAAATTAAGTATTTTCTTAACTTCATTTATCATTTCTTTCTCAGATCTTTGGGAGGCCACAATGGCTGACTGTTTCTGGACGGTCTCAGACTTATGTGACAAAGGTTCTATTTCATGCTATAATTATGTGTATATATTATATACTTGGTTTTGTTACTTATATTACGTGCGGAACAGGTTAGGGCAGAATTGGAGAAACGAGGATGTAAGATTAGAACAAGTTGCAAAGTACAATCTGTTGCGACATCTGATGACGGTTGTGTAATAGTAACAACTGAAGAGGGATCTCAAGAAGTATATGATAAATGCATATTAGCTGTTCACGCACCAGATGCTTTGAAATTGCTTGGAGAGCAAGTTACATATGAGGAAACTAGGGTTCTTGGTGCTTTCCAGTATGCCTACAGGTAACCTTTAATACTCTTTTTAAGCTATATTGTAGAGAATGATGATTCATTAATAAGTATTGGTTTCATCGATATGTAGCGATCTTTATCTCCACCGTGACACTGATCTGATGCCACGGAACACTGATGCTTGGAGCGCTTGGAATTTTCTAGGAGGTTCTGAAAACAAAGCGAGCCTCACATATTGGCTCAATATAATTCAGGTAAATTAACAGGTTTGCCTAATTACTAGCACACGATAAAATGATATTGAAAGCGTGTTTCCTGTTTCAGAATCTTGGAGAGGAACGTGATCCATTCTTTCTCACCATCAATCCTGAGAATATACCGAAGGAAACATTGTTCAAATGGACCACTGGTCATCCCCTGCCCTCTGTATCCACTTGGAAAGCTTCTCAAGAGCTACACAAGATTCAAGGAAAGCGTGGTATATGGTTCTGTGGCGCATATCAAGGTAACGACTAGATATTGCATAGCTACTCAAATTCGTTTTAAGAAAAATTTACTTTGTATCTTCTCTTAGAAAATTCTTATGGAACTACACATACATAAAATGGTACTAGAAGTCACCGTTTTTGTTACTTTTCAATAAAAACTTGTCCCACATTATGTTTCGAACTTTTGTCCATCAAAACCTAACACCTTAATTTGGTACAACATTGGTCTATTTTAACTAAGCACTTAAATTTAATCAACTAGACGTACTATATTAGTACATTTTGTTCATGGGATACACAAGATCTTTCATTAAAATGATAAAATGACTAATCCTTCGTTTAATCCCTGTAAATATTCATTTATCGCTTGCAGGATATGGTTTCCATGAAGACGGACTAAAGGTATTTGATCAGTTCTATAATTAATACAGTTCAGTGTTCCTCTTTCATGATTTTTTTTTTGCAACTTAGGAAGTTTGCTAATAATATGTCAGGCTGGTATGGCGGCTGCACAAGGCTTGCTAGGGAAACATATGGTGAATCTTTTGAGCAACCCGAAACACATGGTCCCGTCTCTAACCGAGAAAGGGGCTAGGTTTTTCTTTACTAGGTTCTTGAGACATTTCATTTTTACCGGCTGTGTAACGTGAGTCCTCTCCTCTGTCTGGCATGCCTAGCTTCATATTTTTGTCATTAGTTTCTCCAGTGTTACATTTACTTATTCGTTGGGCCCCAATAGAATACTTGAAGAAGGAGGATCAGTGTACACTTTCGCCGGAAAGGATTCAAGATGCCACTTAAAATCTGTCTTAGTGATTCACAGTCCTCAGTTTTACTGGAAGGTTAACACAGATGCTAGAAAAGCTCTTTGAATATCTGAAACTTGTTTTCTCCAAAGCTCAAGAGTTTGATTCTTGATTTTTTTTTTGCCCACAGGTTATGACACAGGCGGATTTAGGTCTTGCTGATGCTTATATCAATGGAGATTTTTCTTTTGTTGATAAAGAAAGAGGACTTTTGGATCTGCTCATGGTATGGTAAAGAGACTTAATGAAGCATAAAGATTGAGTTAAAAAAAATCTTATGACATCTATAATAAACTTGCAGATTCTGATTGCTAACAAAGAATTAAACTCAAAAAACTCAAATCATGCTAAGCGAAGGTAAATAAAATTTAGTTTTTAGCTTAGCTGTTAAGTAGGCTTTCACTTGTTTACAAAAGTACTGCTTGGTCTCACAGGGGATGGTGGACACCAATGTTTTTAACTGCTAGTTTGGCATCTGTAAAGCATTTTCTAAAGCATGTATCCAGGCAGAACACATTAACTCAAGCTCGAAGGAACATTTCTCGTCACTATGACCTTGTAAGTTTTCTTATCCTCACAGTCACTCTGCCTCAAAGGATCATTCTCACGCTGAGTTTATGATTGGGTAATGATGCAGAGTAATGAGCTTTTTGCTTTGTTCTTAGATGATACCATGACTTATTCCTCCGCTGTATTCAAGGTGACACTATTTTTGTTTGCTTTATTAGTTACTATCTCATGATTCTAACTACAAACTTTTTCCATTTTCATGTAATAGTCGAATGATGAGGATCTAAAAACTGCACAAATGAGAAAAATATCTCTTCTGATTGATAAGGTAACATCTGTAGAATATCATTTCTTGATTTAGAACAAGAACCAGGATGTTCTTTAATGGCCAGAGGTGGGACATTTCAGGCAAGGATAGAGAAGAACCATGAGGTTTTAGAGATTGGATGCGGGTGGGGAACTTTGGCCATAGAAGTAGTGAGAAGAACTGGATGCAGATACACTGGAATCACACTATCTATTGAACAACTTAAATATGCAGAACAAAAAGTGAAAGAAGCTGGACTTGAGGTTTTGTCTTATCCATCTCTGGAGATTGTTTCTGATTTCCATCTCTCTGACTAACAATATAACTTCTAAAATAACCAGGATCGGATTAAGTTTGAGCTCTGCGATTATCGCCAACTATCTGCTGCTCAGAAATATGACAGGATTATATCTTGGTAACACATTTTTTTTCTTCTCTGATATATGTAACTTTGTAATCTCTGTTTTATAACATTGTTGGATACTTCAGTGAGATGCTAGAGGCTGTTGGACACGAGTTCATGGAGACATTTTTCAGTCACTGTGAAGCTGCACTTGCAGAAGACGGCATATTTGTGTTGCAGGTAGTATTTTCTTTTTTCACTCTCATGCTTTCAGAACTATTGATCGTTTTTATAATGTTTTTGACCATAAAAGTTCATATCAATACCGGAGGAGCGTTACGATGAGTACAGACTAAGTTCAGATTTTATTAAAGAATACATATTCCCTGGTGGATGCCTTCCTTCTTTAGCCAGAGTTACTTCAGCCATGGCATCTTCTTCTAGGCTATGGTAAAGTATTTTTTATTTTATTTTATCATATGTTCACTTTAAGCCTTCAAGTGAATTACTGTATATACTTTCTCTTCCTTTTGAACCATCTAATGCTGGAGAAATACAGCATTGAAAACGTGGAGAACATTGGGATTCATTACTACCAGACATTGAGATGCTGGAGGACAACTTTCTTGGAAAGACAGAAGTAATTAAGCTAAAACAAAATCAGCTGGTTTCTGTTATGGAATCATTATGTTTGCTCATATGTCCAACTTTTATCTTTGCAAGACAAATCATGGATCTTGGATTTGATGATAAGTTCATAAGGACATGGGAATATTATTTCGACTATTGTGCAGCTGGTTTCAAGACTCTTACCCTTGGAAACTACCAGGTAAGCTTTAACCATGCTTCTTTCCTCAGTTTCACTTAATAAAGACTTTATATGTATACTTGATCATGCCTATCAAAACATTACAGGTAGTGTTCTCACGTCCAGGGAATGTAGCTGCACTCGGGGATCCATTTCGTAGCTTCCCTTCTACTCAGAGTTAATCTACGGACACAGTAGATGAATTCTTTCAGACTTTTTAAGTACTCTTCTCATTTATTGTGCTGTTTCCAGTGAAAGATTCGAAGTTTGCGTGTGAAAGTACATATGTAAACTTTTAAAAATAAATGGTTATATGATTGATTATGCGGTTTTTACCAAAAACAAAATCTTGTACTTTCCAGACCATGTATGGATTCATTTCAGAGCCGGCCTTTGGCACAAACCAACGAAGTAGTGACTTCTGGCTGTAATATTATAAATACAATTTCGGCCACATTTGTCACAACTTTCTTTTGGTCTAGCTGAGATCATCACTCTTTTTGCCCAACCCAGATTCGAATCTCAAAAGGGAGACCAAGTTTTTTTTTAACTTGCTTCTTGCCTTAGATTTTTTGGGACCAATCAACAATGAATAAAGAGTGTACATCATCCAATTTTTTTCTTTTATGAAAATGCTAAATGGCTACTCTCTTAATTTTCCTCCTATTTTGCTCATCAATTTAAATACTTTAACTCTAAATACACAATTTCTTTGAGGAACTAATCTTTATGTGAGAGGTTCAGAAAACTAAAATTAACTAAAGTAAGCAAGAAATATATGATATTTGGTCTAGCGGATCACACAATATTAACTCTATTTTTAAAGGAAAAAGAGTCAAAATAACTTAGTCACTAAGTCCTTGTGTCACACACGATATTAATTCTATTTTTTATGGAAAAAATCATAAAATAGCTTAGTCACTAGTCCTATGTGTCACACTATTACATATATCTGGCTTTAGTCTTTATATATAACCAAAAAAATTATGCCAGTTCATTAGAAAAAAAGAAAAAAATTATACTATTTGAAAACTTTAGAAATAAATGGTGTTTGCTACTGCTCCCAACGGTTATTTAAAATGGGTCGGCTCTTTGTTGAGACCTGAAGAAACTGAAATCTATAGCAAAATAGATATAAATTAAAAATGTTTTATAATGATTCTGATGGTTTTAATTACACTACCATGATCTTGAAAGCTAACGTTTTTATTTATACTGCACTATGATGAAAATTTTATTTAACCAATTTAATTACTTTACATGACCTTGAAATTTTTTTTTTTGTACTCTGTGAAATTTCAAACTCATATCTCCAATTATAAAGTATCAGTGAATCATCATTAATCAAACTATTGAATAAGAGGGTTTTCGTTTTTACTTAGGCAAAGTCAGCCTTCGGCACAAGCCAAGGAAGCAGTGGCTTCTGGCTTTAATATTATAAATACAGTTTTGGCCACATTTCTTACAACTCACCTTTGGTCTAATGACTACGTATGAAGTCAACTGACCGTTTTTACCCAACCTAGCTTTGATCTCAGAAGGGAGGCCACTTTTTTTTGAAAATATTACATTGAGAGCAGTTATCAAGTTTCTATTAACACTATAAGACACATTAGACTACTCAAACACTTTTTTCTAACAGCTCACTTCTTTTCCTAAAAAACTAGTTACTTTTCTCTTCTTCCTTAACTATATCGTTGATTAAAGAAATCAAGCAAAGTTGTGTATTAGCGGGAACAAACCGGAGCCACACATTTCTCTCCCTTATCGACGCTTTAGATTAAAAATACCCACTTGGCAAGATTTATATCTATCTCTTTTCTTATCCATTGGATTTAATTTTTTACTATGAAATTTAATGGCCTAGATTACATGTTTTATCTTCATTATTTCTATCTTCATCAACTTTTTTTTTCCACGGCCACAAAAACAATCAAACCTTAATTTATCACTCAGTAATTCCAAGAGCATTAACCACCCTTAATCCATTTATCTGGCTTTCCAAATTCA
The DNA here is from genome assembly GCA_932364175.1 of Eruca vesicaria subsp. sativa. Taxonomy (NCBI): domain Eukaryota; kingdom Viridiplantae; phylum Streptophyta; class Magnoliopsida; order Brassicales; family Brassicaceae; genus Eruca; species Eruca vesicaria. Next base: position 86,023 of record CAKOAT010092710.1, on the reverse strand, counting down.
GGTTTGTTGTATTTAAGTTATAATCTAAATAGCTTAGTACATAATACTGGAATTATTGTAATGATTTACATGTTTCCCGTCGAGGATTATTGCATGGTTATACCTGGCGAATGAAACTTCTACGATTTCCTGTGAAAATTTGCAACTGATGAGAATAACATGCCAAGGATTGTACCGGTTTTCTCCGCGATGTCTTTGGTTAACTTGAAGAACAATGTCACGTACTCTGACAATTCCATGCCTGTTTTTATGTACACTACCACTCTTCTTCATGTACATTATTATTTTCTAGTTTTCCACATTAGCCACTGTACAATGTACACATTCACTAATTCATCATGTACATTATTGCTCATTATAGTCATATATACATAACTAATAATGTCTCATCATTATATATGTTATGTGTACAATAAATCGTTTGTCCACATGGACACCAACCAATGAATATCCACATATACATAATTTTACCTCGGTTTACATCTACACCAATCATTGACATCTTCTTAAATGATCAGCAACATAGAAATCTATATTTATTCACAACTATGAAACATGTAGATTACAAATGTACACATGTTTGCCTATACACTGATTCTCAAACAACTGTTCACAGTTTCACATTTGTCTTTCTATCTTTTCATATTTGCAGTAGCAACATATACAAGTACACGTTTAGTCATTGATCATGTACATTATTGCTCATTTATAGTCATATTTACATAACTAATTATGCCTCACCATTATATAATGATTATTTTGTACACATGGACACCAAAAAAAAAAAATCCACATCTACATTATGAGATTTATGTGTACGCTAAGAATTATTGTCTTACCATTAAGTTATTTATGTGTACTTTGAGGTCTATTGTTCACACGGATACTATCCAAAGAAATATCTACATAAACACAGTTTTCCAAGGTTTACTTCTATACCCATACCTTTTTAACTATTTCTATAACTAATCATGTTTCACCATTATACAATGAATCCAAGGTTTAACATCTAACCAATCATCCCTCACCATTATATAATCTATGTGTCCACTAAGATCTATTGTCCACATGGACATCAGGCTATGAATATCCACATGTACATAATTATCTGATGTTCATATATTATTGTACAAGTTAATTAGTGTACATATAAATCATTATACATGTGGATAATGAAAATTTTATGTATAATGTATAGTGTACACAACATATGACTTTTAAAGTTATAGTTTCATTTCTTTTGTGCATTTTGTAAAACCTTAGTAATATGTTTGTGTTATTTTTACAAGTGATTTACTTTTCTTTTGCTTGAAAATATACATGTTACATCATTACATTAGAAAACTAGCATCAGTAGTTGATACTGAAGTATCCATCGATATTTTTATAACTAAACTAATGTTATATACATTTTTCAATATTTCCGAACAAAAAATTAAAACCAATCTTTGATTAATTAATTTATGCATATATCAAATACATGACTCGCATTTATCGATGTACATGAAAATTTTGGGCGTCCATAATTTTTGGTGTTCATGTGGACACTATATTATGAAAGAGTCGTATAAAGGATTCAAGTAAAGTTTTAAATTTTCATTTTATATATGTGATAAGTTGAGCAATATCTAAATGTACACATGTGACTTGTCTTCCTTTTTTTGAGAAACTATACTAAAAAATATTAAAATTATTATCATAAATTGAACAATGTACATATAAACTAGTGTACATATTTTTCGTAAATTGGTATTCTTTTAAGTTAGAAAGCCTACATTTTAATGTTTATGTACACAAAGATGGTGAAATTATATGGTGTTCATGTATTATTGTACAAGTTAATTAGTGTACATATGAATCACTATACATGTGGATAATGAAAAGTTTATATACACTGTATAGTGTACACAACATATGGCTTTTAAATTATAGTTTCATTTCTTTTGTGCATTTTGTTTGTATACTACCACTCATCCACGTCTACACTATCACGGTTTTTTCGATACATTGCCACTCATGAACTTCTACACGTTCATAGTTTTTGTTGTATACATCAGCTACTATCCACATGCATACGTTTAATATTGTTATGTACGCTACCACTCATCATATATGCATGCTTATACATATTACCATGCCAGACTCCTTTGCTACACATGGTAAGATAACCCTTAACCTATTATTCCCGTAACCACCATTCGTCAATAATTCACCTTTTTATAATGCACACAACCACACCAAGAACAAACTCCTTCTAATGTTAATGTACACATGAACACTGTCGCATTTTTAATGTACACTAGAACTCTCAAACTTGTACACGTTGGCTAGTTTTCGTTGTACACACAACCTTCTATCCACATGCATACGTTAAATATTTGTATGTACACTACCACTTAGCGTATTTGCATGTTAAAACTCTATTAACTACTAAGACATCTATTTGGTTGTTTTGTCATAACCTTTATACATGTACTGAATGTTTTGTCATAACCTTTATACATAAGCCGTAATATACTCTGAGAATTTCCACCTTTTAAGTATGTATCTTGTATCCACATGGACACATTGTGACACGATTCATTGTACACATTATTTATCATCCACATTTATGCGTTTAGTATTTTTTTTATTCACACTACCACTGCAACACTAAAACTCCTTTATATTGTACATGAACACATGTATATGTATTTTGCATATACACTACCACTCATCCACGTGTACACTATCACATTGGCTTACGTATCACACTAACACATGTATATGTACCTGTATCTCCTTTCATATATCTTCTTTATTCACACTTAACACCAAGATTCCATGGACACACCAAACAATGTACACTCCTTTCCTACACACAACCACGTCAAGAACAAACTCCTTCTACTGTTAGCGTACACATATACACGTTGGCTACTTTGGTTTTGAAACTGCCCTCATGTACACCGAGATTTCATGGACACATCAAACAATGTACACTCATTTCATACACCCAACCATGTCAAGAACAAACTCCTTCTACTGTTAGTGTACACATGTACACAATCACATTTTTATGTACACTAGAACGTTGGCTACTATGGGTTATACACATAAGCTTATATCCACATGCATACATATAATACTTGTATGTGCACTACCACTTAGCATATCTCCATGTTAAAACTCTATTAAATACACATGTATATGTATTTAGCGTACACATGTACACTATCGCATTTTATGTACACTTGAACGTTGGCTACTTGGCCAAATCTCATACTTTTTCTTCATAACCAACTGCCTGATAAGCATCACATGCCCAAGCTTCCCATAAATCGAACACCTACGCGCAGGTAGTTCTAGAAGCTTGCCGAAACACGACCCAAGCAACAAATCTCATTCCTCCGACCTTTCCAATACAGCCCTTACAAAGAGGAGCATATCCACCGTTGAATAGAATTTCAGTCTCCGGTCTGGGAAACGATATGTTGCGAAGAGGCATTTCGGGAGCTTCTCGTTAACTTCATCATCATGTCCTCTTGCTGCAAACAACCAAATAACGACTTTTATGATTTTTCATCGATTACGGTTCAGATCCAAGCCTGACATAGAAATAAATCAGCACTTACCTCCCGCAATTTCCTTTCCAAGCCTTTTCCTTCGACTCGACATTTGCTCTAGATCCGACTCTGTCCTTTCCTCGTGACTCGCCTTCTCCTTTGCTTTGTATATCTTTCACCTCTGTTTTTACTTCTTTCGTTAATGTCAGGCTCTGAAGAAAAATAAATCTAAAAAGTCTAACAAAAATAAAATGGAGAAACTAAAAACAGTTTATTTTTTGTCTCGGGTATGTAACCAACCAACCATTTTGGATTTTTGAATTTTAAAACATAAAATGTAGACCTAACCATGGGGGTACACAAATTTTGTTAATAGTTACACTTTATTGAGGGATTATTTCGGTCTTTTCACCCACAAACTGCTTCTGTATAGGAAACTGTTTTATCATGAAAAAAAATTCAAAATCTATCTTTAAATGTAAATCACTCTTTTTTTTTTTAACTTATTTCTGGTTTTAGATTTCATAGGACCGGCACTGATTCATTTCACATTAAAAGTTCATAAACATCCTAACAGTGTGCCTGATATTTTACTCGAGCTGTTATGGAGCAATGATGATTCACTTCTGCTACTTAAACATTAGAACTATGTCACAACCCATCTGCTGCTTCATGTGCCATAAACCAAATAGTGAATCAAGGTGAAAAGAAAAGCAATGACGATGAGATCTTTGGAGACGACTTCGTTGATGGTGGACACGAGAGAATCAAATAAAATCGATGAGAAAAAGGTGACTAAACATGGAAAGCTAACGTGGCAAAATTTTGGAAAGCTAACGTGGCAATATGATAATTGGCTTGTCTAGAGTAATTTGAAAAGAAAAGTTAATTTGAGCAGTTGCCCACTCCCTAGTCAGAAAAGAGTATCTCGTTAAGTTTTCTTCCTCCTAATATTGTGTCACTAAAAAGGATAAAAAGAAATTGATACAAGATATACAAAATTATTCTTACATAAAAAATAATGTTTAATACTAATAAATATTTACTTTATATAAATTCATTTACCAATTATTTTTAATAAGTATGAATCTTTCTATTTTGAAATAAAAAAATAGATTAAAAATCATAGTATCTCTGAATTCAGAAAAAATATATAACGCTGAAATCTTATTATATAAAGTTAAATTTTCTCCCTCTTAATGATATCCTGTCACTAAATAGAATGAAGAGAAAGTGACAAACAACATACAAAATTATTCTTACAAAACAAAATAATGTTTAATATTAACAAATGTTTATTTTATACGAATGAATCGTTTTATTTTGAGATAAAAAATATATTAGAAAAAATATATTTAAAAAAAATCATAGTATCCATGAATTCAAAAAAATATATAAAGTCAAAAATATCAATATTTTATATTTTTAGATATTTTATTTTATCAACATTGACAAATGTTAAGAATTACTTATATAAAAAAAAATAAAAAATATAAATAGTGAAATTTAATGTTAAAATAACAAACTATAAATAGTTAAATTTAATGTTATTCTTATTTTCAATAAATTAAAAAAAAATAGATACTCACTAAATTTGAATATATATATATATATATTATGTTTGTGTATCACTAGATTTTTAATAGTAGCACATTAGGAATTAATATGCATTAAATATACATAAAAAATAAGAACACAAACTAAATCAAAAAGACTAAACACATCAAACAAATATAAATTCCCACATAAACTGGTTGAAAATAATCCATAATTTATATTCTTAGATATTTTATTTTATCAACATTAAAAAATGTCAGAAATTACTTATTTAATAAAAAAATATAAATAATGAAATTTAATGTTATTCTTATTTTCAATAGATTAAAAAATTAGATACTCACTAAATTTGTATATATTTTTATGTGTGTGTATCACTAGATTTTTAGTAGTAGCATATTGTGAATTAATATGCAGTATACAGGAAAAAATCAAAATACAAACTAAATCAAAAGAAATATACATACCAAACAAATACAAAGATTCCCACATAAATTATATTGTGTGTTGTTGTTAAAAATGATATCGTATACACACTGAACTTATATTAATTACTACGTATAAAAATATTCGAACACATAAAAAAACTATACGCTTTTATAACAAAATATAAATATTACAATACTAAAAATAATATGATATTGTAAAATATGTTTAATAGTAGATAAAAATAAAAATGTCCAAAATATAAGGGGACATCAAATTTTGATAGAGATGGTGAAATGTATAAGTGAATATGTCATTCATTTTATTATAGACAAAATAAACATTAAATAACAATCAATTATTTTGAAATGAATACACACAAGATAAAATAAATCTGAATATCAGGCATATAACCAAAAAAAAAAAATATTCTCTCTGTTTCTTTTTGTATGATGTTGTAGACATATGCACACCTATTAAGAAAAAATAATTTTTTATCTAAAACTATTACTAAAATATAAATTAAACTCTTATCAACCAATTACAAAAAAGAGAACAAAATACTATTGGCTACACAGTTTTTAATAAAAGTAAAAGCTATCTAGAAAAAGGAAAACATCTTACATATTGAAACAACAACAACGCCCTAAAACATCTTACAAAATGAAACGGAGGGAGTATGTCATTAGCATAACACCATCATGCCTCAAAATCTTTAAGATCTTACAATTTTTTCAAATCAAATAGAATCAGAAAAAATAGAATGGAAAAGAGATGGAAAATGAGAAAATATTGTTACGTTCACTATATCTAGCACAACGATGAGTGTACGTTTATCTCATTTGAAACAGTAATTAAAAAAAGTAAATGGAAGTAAATATATTTACACTTAATTGATAGTTATTAAGAATAAGTTAGAGAAAAATTAGCACATAATATCATAGGCTCGAGAATAAAACTTGCAAAAATACACAACTAAATCACACTGATCCGTATAACATCCCAAACAAACATGAAGTGAACCCTAAATACAACCACTGAAATTTTCAAACAATTTAATAACTTCTAAATCATTATAACAAATATTTTATTTTTAATGAAACCAAAACAAATTGACATTAATCTTTTTGTTAAAAAATAATCATTTAGTGCAAATATAAAATATAATTAAACAAATAAATTTATACTTATAATAAATAAAATTATTATAATTATAATAAAATAATCATTTAGTGAATATATAATATGATTAAACAAATAAATTATAATTATAATAAATAAAATTCATGAGAAAGAAGATAAATCAATTTACGCTATTAATATTTATACATTTCATTAGATTTATACCAACGAAAATAAAAATACTAAATTTTACAGATTTTTGGTTCCCTTTTTACTACCAAATTTAAGGTTAACTTAGAATACAAAAAGTTATAAAAATAAGTAACAGTAAATAAATAATAAAAATAATTTAAAAACCAAGAACTAATAAGAGATAAAATAGACTAATTAAAATTTAATTATGATATTTCATATAACTTGAGTTTAATGAAAAGTATTTTTCATGTGTTTAATGAAAAATTTAATAAAAACTTAAAAGTTAAATAAAAGTTACAGAATACTTAAACATATTTAAAATAAACAAAGAAGTCTATAAGTTTGGAAAGACGAAAGATTTATTATCATATTATTTTTCTTTAAGTTTCATCAAACCTAAGGAAAAAAAGATTCACACACTAATTTTTTTTTCATTTTAGGTAAATAAGATCAAATTTAGAATAATTATCAAAAATATATTCAAACAGTAAACAATGAGTAATAAATAACCAAATAATTTTTTTTTTTAAAAAAATTAAAAATAAAATAATAACACACAACAAATAAAGAAACAAAAATCGAGACAAGCCACAATACACAATTATTCTACGCAAAACACATATTGATAATCTATAACATACAAAATTTGGATATTAAAATTTTAAAAATTCGAAAAACAAAAAACAATAAATAATTAAAATAGTTATATAATTGTCTAACTACTTATATTTTATAATAGATTATAATATTTATATATTAAAATAACATATAACATATAATTAAAATTTTAACAAAAAAATCAGCGTAGCCCGGTCGGCCCTAGTTTTGTTATAAAATAAATATTGTTTTAAGATTTTAAGACAATCAGTGTCACTAATTTATCTCTTTTATCTCTATATTTATTAAAGAAAAAATAAATCAATATAATTCTAATATTTAAATAAAAGTAAAATTGAATATTTATCTTTTTTAATTGGTGTGAAAAATCTAAAATGACATCTAATTTAGCATGGAGGAAATTTTAAAATAACAAAAATGCTTTTGTCAGCCATTTTCTTGGTTAAATACCCTTCAATCTATGGAAACTCAACCCTCTTTTATTGGCATCATATTATAAAGGGACCAAATTTGGTTAGGTTTGTCTAGATGGAACTATATTCTTCGACCACGAGCCGTAACATGAAGGCATGAAGCATCGATGAACGTAAGATAATTTATTTTAAATAATTTTAATTAGATCTTACAGGAAAGATTTGAAAGACGAGCCGAATACGGTTTACACATGTCTGGTATATAAGTAGATAACAGTGACTAAGTAACCCTTTTTTTTTTCTCAAAAAAAAAAACAGTGACTAAGTAACCCACTTTTGGCATGGTATCTCTCTAGACGCGGTCCACCGAACTTTCCTTTCCATTTCAAGATCTAAATCCATCGTCTCCCAGATTCCCAGTCCCAAATCTCATTATTTGAGAAGTCACTTTCTTAGGTGTCGCGCTCACGTTAACTCTCACGCTGGTTAATTACTATGATACCCTTAATGAATTAAAAATACAATTAAATATTATTTCCTTTTTTAAAAATTTCCAAATAACAATAACAGTATCTACTTATATAAGTAGATAACAGTGACTAAGTAACCCTTTTTTTTTCTCAAAAAAAAAAACAGTGACTAAGTAACCCACTTTTGGCATGGTATCTCTCTAGACGCGGTCCACCGAACTTTCCTTTCCATTTCAAGATCTAAATCCATCGTCTCCCAGATTCCCAGTCCCAAATCTCTATAATATTATTTGAGAAGTCACTTTCTTAGGTGTCGCGCTCACGTTAACTCTCACGCTGGTTGATTACTATGATACCCCTAATGAATTAAAAATACAATTAAATATTATTTCCTTTTTTAAAAATTTCCAAATAACAATATAAAATAAAAAGGAAACATTTATAAAATTTACAAAACTATTTAAAAACGAAAATATAAGTATATATATTATGGTTTAATAAAATAGGAAAGTTCACAAAATAGTAATATTTAATTTAAATATATTTTAAATAACATAAAATATACCTTTGAAGTAATAAAATACTTTATATCTATATCTTCTTAGATAAAAAAAATAATATCTGTATATAATGTGATTTCATAAAAAAATTTCATACAAAAAATATTGCTATTAGAAAAAGAAATATTTTTTCTTTAAAAAATATAATTTTAAACAATAAAATATATGTATTTTCAAAATAATTATTTTTTGTACATATCTATCTATTTTATTAGATGATTACATAAAATAATCAAGTAACATAAACTGATATATGTTTAATTGACATTTTTTATAATTAGTATTATTGAAATTATTTTTTTAGTATATTTATTTGACTATAATATCTTACAATTACAGTAAAGATATAAATTCTATTTTCTTATATAGTATAATTTCTCAAAAAAAATTAGTTTTTACTGACTATTTTAAGAGATACTAAAAATAAAACTAAAAATAAATTTAATAATAAACATCTTTTGATCAAGTAACTATATTTATTTTAAAATATCATAACACTATATAATTTAACGAGGTACATATATTATATTTTAATAGTTAAAATTATCTGTTTTCTTAAAAAATCTTTTGATTTTTTATTTTCTGTTTTTATGTTTGTGAAACTTAATATAATCATAGTAAAAATACTTAAGCAAATCAGAATCTTTATTTTTAAAATTATTTAAAATAAATTTCAGTTTGCCATCCAATCAATCTAAAGCATAAATTTATTTAGAATTTATAAAATATTTTAATTATTCTAAATATTGATATGTGTTCAAAAGCTTCTAAAAATTCATTAGTTACTTATGTATGTAATTTAGAATCAGACACTTTAGTTTTTATTTTTTTTCCTTCTAAGCACAAAAAAATCTTAAGTTATATATAATCTTACTAAATATACTTATATTTCTAAGATAACAACTAACATAAATGCAAATAAGACAATTAAGAAAAAAAAATTAATATATTTAAAAATATAAAAGATTATAGTTGAATTCAGAGAAATAGATAGAATCCAATATATCTAAATGATAACTAAATCGACCATAAAAACAATAAAACAGACTAAATATAACATATCTAAAATTATATATAATTAAAGTAATATAATATTATAATATAAATTAGACATAAAAACTATAAATTAATTTAAAAATTAAAGTAAATATCAATCAATTATTATAGTATATTTATTTTATAAATATATATGCCCGTGCATGAGCACGGGAAAATCACCTAGTATATAGGTAAAATTGCTGAAAACCTTTCTCTTATAACTTTTTTATTTATTTTCTAAAACTGTAATCACTAATATTTCGTGTCTGGATCTAGTTTCAGCTCTGTGAAATTTTAAAATAACAATATCAAATTTGTAAAAAAATCATATAAAATATAAACTAATAAGATTGTCGTGTTAAAGTTTACGAACTGAATATCATAAATGTTTTTGAAATTTCATATTTGACAACATTTCCAAAATTGTAGATTTCACTTCTATTCCTTTTTTGCTTATAAGTTTCATCAGCAGCTATAAAAATCTATCTGAATCTGAATTTGAATCCAGAAATCAAAATAACAATATTCAGTATATAAATGATAATAACTAAGTAAAAAAATTGTCATATAAGTATCAAGCTGATTTTCATAAATATTTTCAAATATTTATATTCTTCATATTACTTAGATCTCTCTTCTTTTTACCGAATGAGGTTTCATCACTAGGTACCCGGAAATGAATCTAATCTAAATCCATAAGTAGTAGTTAAACTAATATTAAATTATAAGAACAACATCTTCTCTATTAAAAGAGAAGTACCCATTTTATCTACTATAGAAGAGTCATACTAGGTCCATATATTCAGTTACATTGTTTTGATTATTTACATTAGTTTATTTGATTTATAACATTTCTAAATAATTATAAAGATATTAATAACAAATCTGTTTTAACTATAATTTTAAATTTTAGTTTTAGTAATCACAAAATCTGTTGAGAAAAAATCTAACAAAATCTTTTTAAAAATTTAAATAGGTTTTTAACTAATGTACTGATTAATTTCGTACTTAGTAGTATAATATTATTATACATTAACCTTAATTAAAATTTTATTATAAACAAAATATAATTTACTATATGCCAATTTTCTAAATATTATAAGTATATTCTATATTATATTAAAATAGAAATAATAAATGAATTACATATAAAAGTTATATTAAATTGGTAAACTAATATATTTATTAAAAATCATTTAAATAAATAAATAAAATATCATTTACCATTTAAGTGACTAAAATACTATTTACCTTTTATAAAGATTAAACATTCGTAAATTATGTAATAAATTTTACAGAAAATAAAATTGTTAACATATATTAAATTTTTATATTTAAAAAATGAAAAATTACCCGCACATCTGTGCGGGTTCAAAATCTAGTTATATAGATAAAAAAGAATTGTCATATAGCTTTTTGAATATTTTATTAAGGAAATTATGTCCATAAATCTTGGTCTATTCTTGTTGTTTTATTAAGAACATTATCTTTTCTTGTCTAATCTTTACCTGAATTTCCATGAGGACGTACTAAAGACAATGATCAAATCATGTATAACTAAATCATCATCTCTCCACTACCCATTATGTTAAATACCAACAGTATTGTTATCTTTAGGCCGGTATATATGGCAGCTGCACGAGGTTTGCTAGGGAAAGGAACCACACTACTTACAAAACTGCAGCATATGGCCCTTTCCCTAACCCAGTCTGGAGCACGGCTTTTCGTTACTAGATTCTTGAGACAGTTCATATCGATTGGCTGTGTAACGTGAGGCTCACACTTATCTCCAGGACTTAGATAATATAATGTTACACGATTGTTACATTAATAGTTACCGATTTAAACTGAACAGGATACTAGAAGATGGAGGAACAATGATCACGTTCGGAGGAAACGATTCTAATTGTCTTTTGAAATCTATCCTCAAGATTCACAGTCCTCAGTTTTACTGGAAGGTTCATATACATATATTTAGGACAATGAGAAAATATAATAGCCATTCCATAGCTAAAGAACCTGCTTCACAGGTAATGACAGAAGCGGATTTAGGACTTGCAGATGCTTATATCAGTGGAGATTTTTCTTTCGTCGATAAAGATTTGGGAATGCTGAATCTGATTATGGTAAATAACATGCTTACTTTTTCGAGTTTTCTAATGTTTGCCTGCTTACTAGATAAAAACTTCTTGTAGATTTTCATTGCTAATAGAGACTTGAGCTCAAGAAAAGCAAAATTTGCTAAGAAAAGGTAAAAGCTATAGCCTCTCTATATAAAAGTTTAAGCCCTAAGCTTTCATTATTATTTTTATTTTTACAGGGGATGGTGGACACCAATGTTTTTAACTGCTAGTTTGGCATCTGTTAAGCATTTCCTAAAGCATGTCTCTAGGCAAAACACTCTAACACAAGCTCGAAGGAACATTTCTCGTCACTATGACCTTGTAAGTGGCTTCAATCTCTACCGCGCTTTAAAATATTGATAAAACTTTCTTGGTCTTTCAGGTTTATAATCAGATTCTCTGTTTTGTTCACAGAGCAACGAGCTTTTTAGTCTCTTCATGGATGATACCATGTCTTACTCCTCTGCAGTATTCAAGGTAACCATTGAAAAGCCTCAGAGGGTTTCTCTCTTACTTTTACTATGATCCTGAGTTCAACCTTTTACCATTTTCACGTTTGTAGGCAGAATATGAGGATCTAAAAACTGCACAAATGAGAAAAATAACTCTTTTGATAGAAAAGGTAAAGAGTATTATATTGATTTATAACAAAGAATTGCGATTTTTCTTTGTTTACTAACCGAAGGTATCAAAATTTCAGGCAAGAATAGAGAAGAACCATGAGGTTTTAGAGATAGGATGCGGATGGGGAGCCTTGGCCATAGAAGTAGTGAAAAGAACTGGATGCAAATACACTGGCATTACACTATCTATTCAACAACTTAAATATGCAGAAGCAAAAGTGAAAGAAGCTGAACTTGAGGTTTTGTCTAATCCATCTAATAAAAGAAACATTAAGCTTAATGATTAACAATATTACTTCTGAATCGACAGGACAGGATCACCTTTAAGTTTTGCGATTATCGTCAACTATCTGATGCTCACAAATATGACAGGATAATAGCTTGGTAAACACTTCTTTCTGTCCCTCTTCATCAAAACAAAACTTCGTAATCTAACAAAAAATGTTTTGGATGTTTCAGCGAGATGATAGAAGCGGTTGGCCACGAGTTTTATGAAACGTTTTTCACCTGCTGTGAAGCTGTGCTTGCAAAAGATGGCATTTTTGTCATGCAGGTAACATGTTTTGCTTCTCCTTCATGATTGCATAACCATTTATTCAATGTTTAACCAAATTACACAGTTCACGGCGGTACCTGAAGAGCTATACGATGAGACCAGACTAACTTCAGGTTTCATAACGGAATACATATTCCCAGGTGGTTGTCTTCCTTCTTTAGCCAGAGTTACTTCAGCCATGTCCTCCTCCTCTGGGCTATGGTAAATTTTTTTTGTTTTACCAGTATCTAGCTGCAAGGTAAATTTTCTCTGGTTTCTCAAACCATCTAACATCCAAAAATAAATACAGCATTGAAAACATTGGGATTCATTACTACCATACTCTGAGACGTTGGAGGAAGAGAATCTTGGAGAACCAAAAGTAAGATAAATATTGAAAAGTAACCTATCATCTGTTTCATCTTTTGGAATTAAGTATATCTTCTCATATATTTTGTGTAGACAAATCATGGATCTTGGATTCGACGATAAATTCATAAGGACATGGGAATATTATTTCGACTATGTTGCCGCTGGTTTCAAGACTCTTACCCTTAGAAACTACCAGGTAACACACACTCAAGTTTTAGTCAGAACTAAAACCATGCTTCTTCCCTAAGTGTCACTCAATATAGACTTCATTTAAATAACTTTCATGCGTTGTTGAAACATTGCTGCATTTGGGGATCCATTCCATAGTCTCCCTTGTGCTCAGAAGAAACAAGAGTAGATGAATCATTATTGCTTGTGTTATTTCCTTGTTTGCATTCACTGACTCATACAAGGGATTTCTTTCTGCTTATTATGTTTCGAGAGAGCAACAACACTAGATTGGTTACTTTTGGATTTACATATACAATCAAAGCTGAGATACTAGTATGCTTGTTTATTTATTGTGATGAGTGTGAAAATTTGATGAATAAAATATAAGTTTACTCTAGAAGAAAACCATTGCTTGTGAAAACTCTAGACTTCATGGCTCTGGAGCGTCTCTGGATAACAAAAAGGCAGCTCTCCGATTATCTTTTGATGAGTTGGAGACAGAGGAGGATGCAGTTCCGAAATTCCGGTGGTTCTTGTCTCTGGCGAATATATCCTGACGGTCTCTCCTCCAATACATTGCACCTCCTGTCCTGATAAATTTGAAGTGAAACAACCAAACTAGAGCATGCCATGTATGAATGTATTTGTGCAGACTTGCATCTTATATTAAACTCGTTACTCTGAAATGCGGAATTTTTAAGTGTCCCAAAATGCCAAACAGATTCATACACTCAGATGTACAGTTCTGTACTGTCCCAAAATGCCAAACCTTCTCGTCTTTTCTCTGCCCAAAATTCGTTATTAACTTTTTTTTTTAACTCGTTATTACTTTAGTTTATGACGTAAACGTGCCAAAGTATATTTCCACCTAAAGAATGCAAAGATTGTTGTCAGTCAGCAGTTTTTTCCATACTTTTTTTTTCTTGCTAAAAGTTTTTTGCATACGTGCAAGCAACAAACAACAAAATCTACACCCTAACTTACATTTGCAAGGTATTAATTTGTTTCACAATTTTGGAAATTAAATTTTTTGAGAATATATATATATATATTCTCTTTTTCTTATCTTAATATATAAAAATATACACTGTATAACCTTATATATTATTTACCTGCTGTTAGATTTATAAATAGTTTTATGAATTAGATGCAGTTAATCCCTTATTTTAATAGGAAACTAGATTTTGAATCCGCACATCCGTGC
>CAKOAT010092710.1:46537-70915 GCA_932364175.1 Eruca vesicaria subsp. sativa | reverse complement strand
GTTAGATATTTTCTCAACAGATTTTGTTATAAATGAAATTAAAGATAACTTTATAGTTATATATTATTAAAATATTTCTTCAGTAATATATATTTGGTTGATTAATATAAATAATCAAATATGTTATATTAATGAAATAGTCCAATATGACTTTTTGTAGTAGATATAAATGGTACTTCTCTTTTAATATAGAAGATATTGCAATATATGATCTATGACGTGTGTATCAATAGAATGATTTTTAATTCTTTATAAAATATATTTAAACTGTTAGATAATTACAACAATACATGCTCTTTCCGTTTCAAATTAGATGTCATTTTAGAGTAAAATTTTCGTTTCAAAATAAGTGTTTTTTTATAGTTTCAATGTTAAATTTCTTGATTTTATATGTTATTTTATTTTTTCATTGGTTAAAATGTAGTTAGGTATATAAATAAATATGTTTTTTATTTTGAAAATATACAATTTTTTTTAATTTTGGTGTAAAAATGTAAAACGACAACTAAAATAAATAGAAAATACATGTTATTCATTATTAGGTTCATCTAAACATATATTATATTTAATATCAGTTAAGTTAAAATATATACCTTATATAAGTATAAAGTATTTTAATTTCAAGTTCGATAAAAAAATATTTTAATTTCAACTTTTGAAATATGTATAGTACTTAAATTGATAAAATTAAATATTTACCATTTTAATTAAAATATATTTTATAGTATTGTTATTTTATAAAAATTATATATATATATATATATATATATATTAAGTTATTAATAAATATTTTTATAAAATACCTCGTTTTGTGTGGAGATGCGGATTAACATTATGTGGTATTCAAAGTTGAAATGATTAACATTACGCGGTGTCAACTTTCGTTTTGAAATAAAGATTTTGAACTGCGTGATACGAAATCACATAAAATCTGCAACGATGATTAGCAAAACAATTAAACAAAAGATCCTAAGTAATTACGTTGGTATTTAGCGTCATGACCGTGATTAAATACGTTTTTTTTTCTTTTAAATGATGTTTAAACCTCTGATTGTTGGATCAAATATTTTAATAACTCCCCATATTATATCAGTATGTATACAACAGTAGTTAAACAGAAGATATTGTTGTCTCATTTGACCAAAGTAAATTTACGGTAAGAAAATTAATAACAAATCCCTGTATGGAATAATATTAAATGATAAAGTTTAATTCCCTTTCACCGGGGATATTAGAAATGAATTCGAAAGAATTTAAATATTTTATATTATTATATTAACAGAAATTGGAAAAAAAGAACGAGCTAACAACCTCAACAACAACAATAACAAGAACAAAATCCTTTTTCTTACAAAAACTACGCGGATCTTCGTCTTCTCTTTCAAATAGGGTTTCTTTCTTTCTGGCGAAACTATTTAATTTGAATTGTCTCGTTTCTGGGTTTCTTCGAATTGCCAATAGAGAGAAGGAATATATGAGAAAAGAGTGATCAATTCTGGTAATGGAGCAGTTTGTCAACTTCATCATTCGACCTCCAAGGTGACCCTCCTTAGATTAATTTCTTGAAAGTTTTCACCTTTCGATCTCTCTTGATTTCAATTTTGAGATTCGATTTCGTTTTAGGAAATAGGTTTCCTGACAAAAGTTGACCTTCTTCCTCATCAGAAGAATCAAATTCTAATTCCTTTATTTTTGTTCTTTTGTCACACACGTGATCTCTCTCTAAAGAATTACTATTCAGATTCTGTTGGGTCCTAATTTCTGAATCTTTCTTGGGAACATTCATATATCACAAGATTGTCATTCTTTTGTTTATTTTTGAGTTCTGTGTGTGTGATGCAGAGCTGAGTACGACCCTGAACATGATCTCTTGGAAAAAGACTTTATGATGAAAGGTAGATGGTATCAGAGGAAGGATTTAGAGGTAATTATAACAATGCTTTTCTCATTTGTTTCTTAGCTCTTATATAACTTTTCTAGTAATAAATTGGATTTGCAACTATGGAGGTAGGTCCCCATAGTTGTTTCTTCTTACAAAGTTAAATCTATTTATTGATAGTGAGATGTGTCTAGTATATATAGTTTTTGAACCTATCATGGTAATAATAAGCACATGGAAGTCAAAGAAGAAAACTGAATTTCTAATTCGGATGCGTGTATGGCAGGTTAAAAACAGTAGAGGAGATGTTCTCCAGTGTAGTCATTACATGCCTGTTGAACTCCCTGAAGGAAAGCCTTTGCCCTGTGTTATTTATTGCCATGGTAACAGGTACACTGTCAGTAATATGATTCTGTTTTTAACTTTGTATCTCATCTTTTTATTTTCCCCCTTTGATTCTCTTTAATTTAGTGTTGTTTAATG
Source organism: Eruca vesicaria subsp. sativa (assembly GCA_932364175.1). Taxonomy (NCBI): domain Eukaryota; kingdom Viridiplantae; phylum Streptophyta; class Magnoliopsida; order Brassicales; family Brassicaceae; genus Eruca; species Eruca vesicaria. The sequence continues at coordinate 68,553 of CAKOAT010092710.1, read as the reverse complement.
GTACTTTTATCGTTCAGTGGATGTAGAGCGGATGGTAGTGAAGCAGCAGTTGTGTTGCTTCCTTCAAACATCACGGTTTTCACCCTTGACTTTTCCGGATCTGGTCTCTCAGGCGGGGAACATGTTACCTTGGGATGGAACGAAGTATGTGCTTTCTACACTTTAAGACATAATTGTTGCTTTGGAGTAAACCAATAGGTTTTAATGTTTAAGAAGACATATTCATGTTTAAACCGCAATTGGGGAGATCATGGAACTTTTTTTCATGTAGGATTGTGTGTTTTGGTCCTTGACCATTTTCTATGTGTGTGTTTTATCCCTGTTTATTCTGAGAATTGAATGATGATTCTTCTTACAAAAGTTATAATTGTTGTGAGTGCTTGCAGAAGGATGATCTGAAGGCTGTGGTTGAATATTTACGGCAGGATGGAAATATATCCCTGATTGGATTATGGGGGCGTTCGATGGGTGCTGTTACTAGGTTCGTTGCAGTCTCTAAACTGTCAGTTTACTAAGAGCATATTCACTTTCTCGTCTTGCATGAAGTTTGAGTTAATGCTATGAAACTGTATCAATAAAAAGTTATCCTCGTCGATTCATTTACATAGTGATACTTTCATGAGTTTTTGAGAGCTGAATAGGATCTGTGGTACTTCGGTGATTAGCTATACCTATCACATTTGGCTGTGATATCATTGTGTTGAATCATCCTTTCTCTTTACAGCTTGATGTATGGAGCTGAGGATCCTTCCATTGCAGGAATGGTTCTAGACAGCCCCTTCTCCGATTTGGTTGATCTGATGATGGAACTTGTAGATACATATAAATTCCCCCTACCAAAGTTCACTGTAAGTAATTTTATAATGTTTCCTTGTCGGATTTTTTCTTTCTACTACAATGTTTCCACATTGCTTCTCTTTTTTAATGGTTTTAACCTCTTCCCACTGTATATCCAGGTGAAATTTGCAATACAGTTTATGCGTAGATCTATTCAGAAAAAAGCGAAGTTTGATATAATGGATCTGAACACCATCAAGGTTGTGTTCTCTACTTATTAGTCCCTTTTATTCACTTGCATAAAAGCTCTGATACTTATTAATTTATCTTCCATGCTGCAGGTGGCAAAATCTAGTTTTGTTCCGGTTTTATTTGGACATGCCTTAAATGATGATTTTATCCGCCCTCATCATTCAGATCGTATATATGAAGCCTACGTGGTAAGTTTCCAATTCTTGATAGCGTTCCTATTATATGTTCTCTTATGCTAGCTTCGATGTGATTTGCTATAAACATCTGGCTTATGATTATGGTAGGGCGACAAAAATATCGTCAAGTTTGAGGGAGACCATAACTCTCCACGGCCTCAGTTCTACATTGATTCAGTAAATATCTTTTTCCACAACGTCCTTCAACCTCCAGAGGTGGTGGGACCAACATTTTATGACCCATTGGATGATTACTTTGCAAGGGTAATGCAACCGTGGCAAATATGATTGTTTTGCTTTTCTGTCTTCTCTTCCTCAAGAAACACCAATATTGCTGTCTATTTTTTTTATGTTCAGGGCAGTTGGAGTAGTATAGATGACACAACTATTCCACAATCTTCATTAGAGAAAAGTAAGTTACATTGGTATCTCTCTTAAGTTTCAGATATTTGAGCTCAGAGGTGGCATCTTTTGATCACTATCCAGGTTTAGCCTCGAGTAGCATCTCTGACGCAGTAAATGAAGTCCGTACAAAAAGACCGATGAGTCGCACAGATGTCAGTAATTCTTGACTTTAATTATACAGTTAACTTAAGACATCCAAATGCATACATAAGTTTGGATGTTTTTGGTTCTCCATTTTTTCTGTTAAGTAGCAATCTGATTATATATAGAACCTTACAGAAAGAGTTTAAGCTTATGAAATATACTGGAGCTGGAGGGTACTTGCTTCACTTGCTAGCTCTAGAATAACTTCCCAGAAGGTTGTACTTTTTGATGGTTTTTTTTTCATTACATCCATCAGGTTCCTTCGAATGTCACCTCTAACGGTTCCCCATCAGAAACTAAGGTATAAGATCAATTTATGGCTTTTCTTGTGTTGTTTTTATTGGTACTAATCACCATGTTAACTATATGTTCACTCGATCAACAAAAGTAGAGACAGATGTGTCATGGTGACCATCTTAGTCATGTAAACATGAAAGAAAACAAATCAAGAGACGAATAATGATTTCGTTTCAGGAAAAAGAGAATCATGATGGCAGTTCATCTCCGGATATGATAAGCTTTGATATGTCAAACGGCGATCAAGATGTTGAATATCACGTGGAGGACATCCCATCCAATGCAGAGGAAGAAGAAAGGGTAAGATCAAAAAGCACACATTCAATATGTCTCATTCAATATAATAATCTTATCACTTGTTTTCAGATGCTTATGAGAGCAGTGATGGCATCATTGAAGGACTTGGAAGTGCAAAGTCTTGAGAATAAAGAAACTCCGGAGAAGAGAGTTCATGGCAACAATGCTTTTCAAACTGCACAACAGTCTCTCCTTTCTAGAGAAGTATCAACTTCAACTCAAGCGAACCAATCAGAGTCCAATGCACCAAGTGAGACGCCGGCTTCTCTAGATGTGCCTGGCTCTTCGAGCGAGAAGGTAAGCGAGACCGGTGACATGTCAGCGGCGGTTGCAAAGCCCACGGTGACAGTTGAACGTAGTAGTAGTAGTAGTAAATGGGATTTCAACTTCTTCAAAAACAGCAAATAATTCCGTTTATTAAGTTTGATTTTTAAACTGTGTGAAATTGATGCAGTTGCATATATGTCCAAAAGAATAGTTGGTTTCTTTTTCAAAGATTTGTCATGATAGGTTAACATTGTTTGCCTTTGGTTATGATTTCATTTAAATCTTTGTGTTCTTGGGTCTGCCCTTTGTTCATTCCATGTATTTGCTCAAGTCTACTCCATCATCTTACTCTTGTTGCAAACATGCAATGATTCAGTTTTGTGTCTATGTTGGTCCATCAATATCGAATTACAAATAAGGAAGGTAAGTGGCAACACAAACGTTATTAGTTAATAGCAACTCAAAGCATGTGGCGGGGCACTAATTTAAAGTTAAATTGAAGTCAGTGCTAATGGATGCTCTGTGCGGGACAAACATACTGAATCGGTATGGTTTATTTGTGATTTGAATAAAAGAAACGCATGATACGAAACAGTTGTGATTCATCGAAAAATAACCGGTCCAAAACAAAGTCTGAATAGTGTAACTAATACATATAATACATTTATTTTAAATTTTATTTATAAATCTTTTTAAATTATTTTTGTGTAAATTTAAAGATAGATCAAAAATATTTGCAGTTTTTGTTTGAAAATGCTTTTATGTTAAATACACGTAGTTTTAAGCTTATACTAATTTATAAATCATAAAATTATAAAACATGTACAATGCTTTTTATATGAATTATAAAAATTATTTATAATATATGGCTTGAAATAGATACAATTAATTTTTAACAAAACAATTTTGAGCGATTTGTTATGTTTTCTAACACTCTTATATATAGATTTGTTTTGATTAAACATAATATATTTTAAAATAAAAATCTTTAAATCTATCAAAATGGTGTATTTTAAGTAGTATTGATATGTAGTTAAAATTATATATTATAGAAAAGTAAAATTAACCAAAGTAGTTAATATGTAAAGATCTAGTAAATAAATTTATACAAAACTATTTTACTTAATAATTTATAGTTAACCAAAAATCTCATTACACTTGTACATTAATTTTTTTTACTGAATATGCATATGTTGTGAATATAATATGAAATTCAGTGTTTTATTACTGAAAGTTATATAGTCAATATCTTTAAAGCTTGTGTAGTAGTTACCCAAAAGAATATTTTTTAAAGAATTCATTTGAACAGCAAAGAAAACATACTAATTTGGCTTTTTTCTAGTTTTTGGTGCGTTCCACCTATCAACTTGTACCGTGCTTATTATTTCTATTTATGTTTAATTTTTCTAAAAGAAATTACAAGGGACTATAAAGTAAGCTTAATGGAATCAATAAGTTGGTCCTTTAATACCTAATTAGGTGATGCAAAATGATTGTAGATAAATCCACTACTTCAGTAGCTCTTTTTGCATCAAAGGCCGTCCTCAAAATGTCTCAAGTGCTCCACTTAACCTTGTCCACTAATCCTTTTTTTTTATAAAAGTATAATATATATATATATATATAAATGTATATCGACATGTATATCAATCACCATTTGAGCATCTCCAAAAGACTTTCTATAACTTCAAATATAGAGTTTTTTATTTTCCAAAAAGAAACTTCAAATTTGAAGTTTTAGGGAGTGAAACTTTGAAGTTTCACTTCTCAAAACTCTAAATTTGATGTTTCATCTTTTTATTTGCAATTTAGTCCTTATATTTACATATCTTATTTTATGATTTTTAAGTACTTTCTTATTTATCATTTTAATCTTTAAAAAAATTATATCTCACAAATCTTCAAATTTATTTCTATAAATTAATCTTTACACATAAAATTAAATAAAAGAATTAAAATAAGATTTATTTACTTTAAAAGTAGAATTAGACAACAAGAATATTACAAAACAAACTTAATTAACATTATTTTTTAAAAAAGTACATGAAAAATAATTATTACAGAAATTTAAATATTACAACAACACTAATAATCTGATAAATCTTCTCCGGAAACTCCAAAATTTTCAAATCCAAACAAGTTTTTTGTAACCGAAGATGGTTGTTCTTGTTGTTCTTGTCATTTTTTTCGTATGATTCTTTCTTATTCAGAACGAATGTATTCACAAATATTAATATCACCGATAGAAGCTAAGTTTTTAGCAATATTTTATTTTCGTCTTTTACTTATTTTAAAACTAAATATTTTGCTTCATTTTTCATTCGTAATTCAATTATCTCATGATTTTTATCCCTGCTTATTGCACTTTTTAAAAAATCAAGGATTTGTTCGTTATCAACCGCCATATTATTTCCTTTGGTAGTTTTCCTTTTGAGTTTTAATTTCTTCGATCTAATAGGACGTGAACTTGATCCGCCATTATCACTACTTAAATTGATTGAAAATGAAGGCATTTCGGAGATTGTGATGTCGAAGATAATTTTATGGAATTATGTAATATTTTTCTTGTAGTTTAATATTTATATTTCTAGTTACATATTTTAGTGTAAATTTTTATTTATTACTATTGCTGTAATACTTTTATATATGTGTTAGTTATTTATCCAAGTTTTTATGAACTTTTATTAATTGTGACAAATATAAAAACTATAATGTAATATATAAATATTTTTAAAGTTTTTCTTTTGAAGAAAAACACTTTGAAACTTCAAATATAGAATTTGTGAAACTTCAAAATATAGTTTTTTTTTTGGAGATGTTCTTAGTGAGCAAAATAAACACTCAGTATTTTTTTCTTTTAAAACAAAATCTTACCAGTCAAACCGTAAAATGTCACTCAACCCCGTAATATATAACCATATGTCGTATGTGTGTGTGATGATCAGTCCAAAGTATTTTTGAGTTTATAAGTTTCTGGTGATGCTGGATTATTTAGACCGCGGTCCCAGTTTGAGGACCAGATTTCTCTCTTGCATCACAAGAAACTAAGAGACATTTAAAAAAACAGAACCTTCCAGAAAAAAAAACACTCTCTCTAATTCAGTTTAAGTGATGTTTTATGATTTTTTTTTGTTTAAGTTGAAGTGTCAAGATCCTATGCAAATAGTAATGTAATTTTATGTTTATAACCATTTGTGTTTTGCAGTATGATTTTTTATTAGTTGAACTACAGGTAGTTATTGTTGTTTTTGTATAAACTGAATATTTTAAATAAAAGTTCGTAATTTTTTAATTAGTGTGCAAAAATCTTAAAAGTCTATTGTTTTGAAACATATGGAGAAAAATTATTAATCTTGTCCACAATGACATAGTCTTCAGACCGAAGCATCCAGCTTTGTCCACTTCCGGAAAATTGTCATAAGCATGAGTGATGAACATTGGCAAAATATCCCACATATCATACCAATCCACAAACCCTGTTTTCACCACAACAATAAATCAAAAATAAAAACATATTTTTTTTCTTTATTACCAATTTCATAAGAATACCTTGGCATACAACTTCAACTTAAAACCACAAAAAGCTGCGATAGGCATTCCAATTAAGTAGTACGCACCCAAATTTATAAGAGTGACTACACGCTGCCATCCGCATCCTCTGGCCACTCCTGTCGATATGATATATAGATAGAAAAATAAGTTTATCTCTGTTTGGTAATTAGAAACAAGAAGGATCTTTTACCTGATAGAACACTTTGGATTGAATCAAGAGTTATAGTGGCAGCAAGAAAGAATGTCAATGATGCATACTCTTCTTTGATCACATGACTACTGCTGAATAACCCAACCCAACCATCGTGACCTACAAGTAATGCAACCACTAGGCCGAGAGCAAGAACTAAAGACAACTTCACGGTTACAGAAGTGGCCTTCTTTGCGGTTCTTACATTTCCTGCTCCAAGCTCGTTTGACACACGCGTACTGCAACATTTTTTTGTTACATTTTCAGTTTTTATAATGTTTTATAAAAAGAGGAGATTTACAGAGTTTTGAAACGATTGATGAGATGACTGACCTAGCAGCTGCGCTAAGGCCACATATTAGCATGTAGCTAATCAATTCCGTGTTGACACTGAATTTTATTTAACATTACACAACAATGAGCCTTTTTTGTTGTTGTTATGAAATAAAACACTAATTAACTTAATAGTGATAGAAAGCTTTACCATATAGCTACCAAAGATGTGGCGATTTCTGGATTAGGCATCAATCCTGCCAAGACCACAAGAATCTCGAACGCCCAATATTCCAAACTGTTTCAATAGCATAGTCTTCTATTAAACTTCAGAAACATACGAAGTCATATATATACCTGATAATGGTTATGATCTGACGTACCATACCATAGCAACAGAAGGGAGGCTCAACGTCAAGTTTATCACTATATAACCGAATGATTCTAATGAAAATCCGGTCCATGTTTCCTTAAACTTGTCTGAACAGATCACATAAGTTCCAAGAGAAAGAAAAGCTACCCACATTGACATAGACGTAGCTATTGAAGCACCAATGAATCCAAGGGCAGATACATAGACCAGAACATATGCAGTACCAATATTAATCACCAAGGGAATAATTGAGAAGATGACTAAAGGAGTAACGATGGATTGTGTTTGGCAAAATCTGGTAATGTTTTGTAAAAATCCGTAAGCAAGTAAACCGGGAGCTTGGTACTTCATATAGAGGGCAGCTTGCTTGGAGATGTTAGGATCTTGTCCGACAAGTCGGAGAACCGATTCTGTGAAGATCCAGAAGATGGAGATGAATATAGTGAAGACTAATGAGACAATGCAAGATGATTGTAGATGAAGCCCCAACATTCTGTAGTTTTTTGCACCAAATGCTTGTCCACATAATGTCTCAAGTGCTCCACTTAACCCAACCTGAAGATTTAAATGACATTAATCTCTATGTTATTAACAACTCCTTCTGTTTTTTTTTATTATTCGGCATTTTCGGATTGTATACAATTAACAAAAGATTTAGTTTTGTACATTTTCTTAGCAAAAAACATTATAAAATCTAATTAATCGCAATTCAATTAATTAAGAAACAAACTGGAGAATATAAAGTTACCTAAACTTTAAAATCAATAAATTTGACATTAAAAAATTATAACGTCATTTAATTTGAAACATATTTTTTTTTTCTAAAGCGTCATCTATTAATGGTGGGAGTATTAATTATAATCAGTAACATGACGAATTTTAAAAGTTTGAGACCTGAGTTAAAATGAGATCATTTTATAGATGTTGACGATATTTATTATAATCTACCTTATAGTGTCACTAATTATGTTTAGAACAACTATTTAAAAAAATATATTCAAAAAATGTTATTTTACGAATTCTTTCACTATCTTCTTAATAAAATTTAAAAGTTAATCTAAATCATGGCAAGAAAAACTGAATTTTTGACATTAAATGAAAGATAATTGTGACAACACATTACCTGTTCTTAAAAAAAATTAGAATCAATAGGGTTATTACTAAAACATACTCCCTCCGTTCCTTAAAATACATATTCTAGAAAAAAAAATTATTTCTAAAAGATACATTTTTTACATTTTCAATACATGTTTTATTAGCTAATTGTAAACTTCAAAAAACTTAATTGCACTTATTGATTTTCTATTAGTTTAATATTATGGAAAAAAAATAAATATACAAAAAACTATGTAAATTTATTGTGTTTTATTAAAAAGTGTGAAAAAACTAGAATATAGATCTTTTAGGAACAGAGGGAGAGGGTAATAAACAATTTGAACAAAGTACTTATATTATTTTCACCAGATACTCATTAACGAAAAACAAAACAAAAGGTAATTTAAGTTCGTGACATGGAAAATGAAGAACAAAATAGCGGGTCAGTGAGAATCAGAGTATATTGGATATTTTGTATAAGAAAATTAAAGTTATTAGAATTTTAGCTGAAACATAATAAAACAAATTAAAAAAATGAGTTACTTCAAAAAGAAAATTGAAGTTTGAACTTAGGTGGAGATGCAACTTAAAGAACACTCTAACCATGCACTATACGAACATAATTTTTGTAATTATTAGCTTTCATTATGTTTTGGGGCCGCCTAAGACAAATGCATTTTTACCATACCAGAAGCATGTCCTTGAGTGCATTATCATCACTAATGAGCCAAATGTTCTCGAAGATATATGTTAAAAAGAATTCAGACGAAACTCGATCCACAAGTTCGTTGTAGTCGACGCTTTAAATAACAAGAAAACTGGTCAAGTTTATTAAAAAACTTTGTTGGTTCCAAAAACCAAATATGAAGATATGAATTTGAGCAAATCATTGAGAAGAAAGCAAATCGTTGAGAAGAATAAACAGGATTAAACAGTATTTTTCTTCAATCCAAATTAAACTATTATAAAATATGACATAATGTTAAAATGACTTACTTTAATAAACTAATATATTTTTAAAGTAAAAAATAAGATAGTTCTATTAAAAACCATAAATTAATAATTACTATGTAAAACTTATATTAAGTTTGCATAGAATTATTTATTTTTTTCAAAATAACATCTATCTTTAAGTTACCTTTTATTTTAATATTTTCTTGTTATTTACAAATCAAATTCAAAGATGCATTTATATTCTATGATGTCAAGTTAATATATATATATATATATATATATATATATATATATATATATATTCTATGATGTCTAATCACGATACATAAAAAATATATTAAATAATATAATAAAGAAAAATTAATTATTTTAATTAATATATATTACGTACGTGAAACATACAAATAATATAAAGAGAAAAATTTAATATATAATACATACATTTAAATATATAAAATTAATATATTTTTAAATAACATAAATATTTTATAATCTAAAATTAATTAAAATATATTTCAATTAATAACTTTATAAACTAATAAAATGTGGTAGTCCAAAACATATTATTAAGTGGCTTTTAAGTATTTATACTGCTAGTAATAAATATAAAATGTTTTATTGGTAAAATATAAATAGAAAATGTTGCACATATATGAAATGATTGAAGCATAGAGAGGAACGGTAGGTACCATGAAGGTAACACCCGTGACAGTGGCCCACGAATTGGCGAGGGTTGCACCGGCGAGCTCAAGTTGGCCGAGGTGAGAAGCAAACATCACAGAGGTTAAAGGGATGCAATAGATGAAGAGATTTGTGAATATCATAGGAAGAGCGTATATGATTTGAGCCTTTGATTCTTCCACATCGATCACTTTTTGAAACCAAGATGATCTTATCCTTTCTCCTCCATCTTCACGATCATCCAAAAGTTGGGGTCTCTTCGTGATGGGATAAGCCGTCACTGAATCTTCTTGATGAAGCATTTTTGCTTAATTAATTAGTGGGTGGGGAAACTTGAGAATGGGAAGAAGAGAATAAGAGATATATTATATGTGAACGTGAACGAGAGTTAAATAGGGAAGGTAAGTAGCAGCAAAATTTATTGTTTTGTTTGTTTGTGATGTTGTGTTAAGTTTGTGAGATGAGGCAATGCAAGATAAACCCTTGCCTTGTTCACATAATGTCTCAAGTAGTCAACTTAACCATATCCGATAAATTAAACACAATTTTATAAATATTGGGGATGAATGAGCCCTTTATTAAAAAAAAAGAATTTTGGTGATGATTGGGTGGGCATTTTACTGTACAAATTTAGCTGTAAAATTTGTAAGTGTATTGCTTAGATAAACTTACAAGATAAACCATTGCCCTGTAAAATTTTTAGCTATACATTTACCAAAGTATTTTTTTGGAGATATTTTGCTGTAATTACGATAATTGAAGCTATAAATAATCGGATGTACTTTTTAAAATAAAACATGATTGGATAAAATGTGTTGTAGCAGTAAAAGAAAAACTTTATGTTACTAAAGAAATATTATAGAATTTATCCAAAATAAAATAAAATCATGTGAGGACGACGATTCATGCATGTGACTGTGTAACGGTAGAATCCACAATCTGGGCCGATGCTTTGTAGTTGGTACCCGTGAGTCATATGGGTCAGCGTGAGTGGCAGCTATATATTGTTGTTCAGCGTCGTCTGAGTCAAGCTTGACACTAAAGGAATATAAGTTGAGTGTAACGTTGGCACAAATGCTTGATACTCGGGTTGTATTTACTATTTGACTCGATTTGGTTTAAAAAAACAAGTACTTGTTACAATTAAGTTGGGTAACAAGTAAACGGATTTTATTACTAGGAAATATAAGTCAAGTATCAAATTCATTTTTTATTTTTAACTACTTGGTTTGTTACTTGTTATCCTCTATTTGTCGCATTATTTGTTATATATTATTTGGTTTATTAAATACTTGATATCCATTTTATTAGTTAATTAAAATTTATAATTATATTTTACGAGAGACCATATAATTTTTCGTTCCTAGCTTTTTATTTGTTCTTTCATAGGTACATGATCTTTAAAGATGAGTATTTATTCACCGAAATAAATATCAAGTAATCTATTTAAATTACTTGTAAGTATAAAAAAAATATCCGATATTAAAATAAAATTAATTATTTGGTATTCTTTTGCTTGTTAATGAACTAAGATACATTTTCCTAAATCATAATAAAATAACTTGTTTATATTTTCATTTTCATTAGTACATTAAACATAAGTTTTAAATTTATATAATCGTCTATCTATTTCTCGAATTGACTAAAATACAAAAAAAAACATCAAATAATTTACCTTTAAGTTCTAATGAATCATCAAATAATTTATCAATAATTATCAGTTAAATTGTAAGTAATTTACAATAATTAAAAAAAATAACTTGCGAGTCCGATAATCTTTTGCAAATACTTGAAATTGCAGGTACTAGTAAACCAAGTATAAGTAAAAAAATTACCACTCGTAACCGAATACTAAATATACCAAAAATACCGAGTACTCGGCTTGTGTCCATCGAAGGGTTTACTCATTGAAAAAAATACTTGAGACGTTTTCTTATGGGTTTTATTACTAAAAGTCCACAAAAACACAATAATAATAATAATAATAATCTCGTCCACAATGACATATGATCTTCAGACCGAAGCATTTAGCTTTGTCCACTTCCGGAAAACTGTCATAAGCATGAGTGATGAACATTGGCAAAATATCCCACTTATCATACCAATCCACAAACCCTGTGTTCACCAAAACAATGAATCAAACACTTAACATCATAAATATATTAAAAACATAAATGTTTGCTTTATTTATTAATTTCATAAAAGAGTACTACCTTGGCATACAACTCTAACTTGAAACCACAGAAGACTGCAATAGGCATTCCAATTATGTAGAATGTTCCCAAATTTATAAGCGTGACTACGTGCTGCCAACCGCATCCTCTGGCCACTCCTGTCGATAAGAAAATGAGTTTTTCTATGTTTGGTACTATTCTAAAAAAAAAAAAAAAAAAGATCTTTTACCTGATAGAACACCTTGGATTGAATCAAGTGTTATAGATGCAGCAAGAAAGAATGTCAATGGTGCAAACTCTTCTTTGATGACACGACTATTGCTGAATAACCCGACCCAGCCATCGTGACCTACAAGTAAAGCAAGCACTACGCCAAGCGCAAGAACAAAAGACAACTTAACGGTTACAGAAGTGGCCTTCTTTGCGCCTTCTACATTTCCAGCTCCAAGTTCGTTGGACACACGCGTACTACAAGGGTTGTTAAATTACATTTTTAATATATTTTTTTTTGTAACAGAACATTTTTAATATTACTCGTTCAAAAATTAATATTGTAATAAGAGGAAAATACATAGTTTTGAAATGATTGGTGAGATGGCTGACCTTGCAGCAGCGCTAAGTCCATATGTTAACATATAGCTAATCGACTCCGTGTTGACGCTGAATTTAATTATAAATGTAACAATAAGCTATTCTTGTTGATAGTAAATAGAACAATAATTAACTAAATAGTGGTATAAAGCTTACCATATAGCTACCAAAGAGGTGGTGATTTCCGGGTTAGGCATCAATCCTGCCAAGAACACAAGTATCTCGAACGCCCAATATTCCAAACTATTGCAAAAACATAGTCCACTCTTAAGCTTCAACAAGCATATCATATGAAATTAAGTAGTTAGAAATGGTTACAGATCTGACTTACCATACCATAGCAGCAGAAGGGAGGCTCAACGTCAAGTTTATTACTATATAACGGAATGATTCTAATGAAAACCCGGTCCATGTTTCTTTAAACTTGTCAGAACATATAACATAAGTTCCAAGAGAAAGGAAAGCTATCCACAATGATATAGATGTAGCTATTGGAGCACCAATGAAGCCAAGGCCAACTACATAGACCAGAACATATGCAACACCAATATTGATCACCAGGGGAACAAATGAGAAGATGACTAGCGGAGTAACGATGGATTGTGTTTGGCAAAATCTCAGAATGCTTTGTAAGAATCCGTAAGCGAGTAAACCGGGAGTTTGGTATTTCATATAGAGTGCAGCTTGTCTTGAGATGTTGGGATCTTGTCCGATAAGTCCGAAAACCGGTTCTGTGAAGAACCAGAAGATAGATATGAGGATGGTGAAGACTAACGAGACGATGCAAGATGATTGTAGATGGATCCCCAACATTCTGTAGGTTTTTGCACCAAAGCCTTGACCACATAATGTCTCAAGTGCTCCACTTAACCCTGTCTTAAAAGAAAAATTAAAGGACATTACTCTATGTTAGTAAGGACTAAGGAGTATTAAGTATATATAGTCACATGCTTAAACAAGCATATATCATTAATGAGCCAAATATTAATTGTATATCATTAATGAGCCAATTATTAAATATATATCATTAATGAGCCAACTATGTATTCTTGAAGATATGTCAAGAAGAAAATTCAGACAAAAACGTGTCCATACTTCGTTAGAGACGCCTTAAATACATGAAAATTGATTAATTACGTCCCTTATGATTGGGTCAAGATCTACACGCAACTATTAGAAAGAGGACTTGTTGGTTCCCAAAACCAATGAGATGAAATATGTGAGTTTAATCGTTTAAGTAATTTATGCAGCTTATAAATGGTGGATATAAATGCTTGAGGCATAGAGGAGAATGGTACCATGAAGGCGAACCCGGTCACGGTGGCCCAAGAATTGGCGAGGGTTGCACCAGCGAGCTCGAGTTGGCCGAGGTGAGAAGCAAACATCACAGATGTTAAAGGGATGCAATAGATGAAAAGATTTGTGAATATCATTGGAAGAGCATAAATAATTTGAGCCTTTGATTCTTCCACGTCTATCACTTTTTGAACCCAAGATGAGCTTCTCCTTCCTCCGACATCATGATCATCCAGCAAGGGAGTGGTCGTATTGGTATGATCAGCCATTGGATCTTCTTGATGAGGCACTTGTGCTTAATTTGGTTGCTGAGGAAAGTTAAGAATGGGAGAAGAAGAGGAGAAATTTGATTTGTGAAGATGAGGAAATGAATTAAATAAGGGAGATAAGTAGCTACACGTTAACACAAAGAGAGGCAAGCAGTGAGCTAAGGCTCAAAGTCAGAGGCCCCTCTCTCCAAACTTTCAACATGTGTTTTTTTTTATCAGCAATATGTGGTTAGTTTTGTTATTTTGGTGTTACTGATTTTAAGTCAGTGAATATATGTTCAAATATGCTCTAAAAATTTTGGGTGGTCTTAGCCTACTGCTATATGGAAAGAGTCTTTTGCAAATGTACCAAAAGATAAATCCTCTAAAGTCGTCTAAGACCCATACACAACATTGCTCAACAAAATACAATAAAAAGATTTAAAAAAATTAAGTTGCTTTACCACCGAAATGAAAAACCCTGATTTTGATTGGGGGTTTCTGGATTTGTCAACTTGACGTTATACCAAAGTTAAACATTATGTAATTCTTCTTTTTATCAAAACATAACATTTTCACTGAATTGTTTGTCTACATTTGACGATACTACAGAATGGGTTGATATTAATGAGATTAAAGTTGAGAATTTATTATTAAAAAGAAAATTTAGGGTTTTCTTCAATTCATTTTTAGTTGATAGGCTTTATTATTAAACATATAATTTGTTTATTTTAATTTTTAGTTGATACAGTACTTGATTGGTTTCCATCCATATTTGATGACAGTTTAGCTGAGGGGAACTGACATTAACGGATTTTAAGTTTAGAAGATAAGTAAGAGGTTTTATTATCTTCCATCCATATTTGGTTGGAAGATTTTTGTAACTATAACCCATTTAAAATAAATACGAAGGAAACAACATATGAATATTGTTTCAGATTTCAACATCTCCTTGGTCCCCCATTTACAGCGAACAGGCTGTAGTAAAAAGACGTGGCTCGTGAAAGACCAATTCATGACATCTTTTCGTTCGAATGTAAAACGTTTTCCATATTTCTGACAGACCAAATCTTATGCTTCCATCTCAAATAATACGGACCTTATTGATGTCATTATCTAATATTCTTGTAATCTTGTTGGTGGTTGTGGGAGGAGAGTCTGTTTACATACAGCTCAATCTTCAAGTACAAAGACCCAATTAAATTTATCAGATTCATGGTTTCCCATCCACTAAACAATAAAAACAGTCCCCTAATAACAAATTTGTAAGAGTTGATTCAAATAAATATCAATACTGTGTATTTAGATTATATAATACTAGGTTAGGATCCGCGCTTTGCGCGAATGAATATTTTATATACATTACTTTTATGTATTCTATGTTTTTTACATATTACAAAATAATAAATATATTTTGATAATAAAAAATTCAGTAACTATTAC
The DNA here is from genome assembly GCA_932364175.1 of Eruca vesicaria subsp. sativa. Taxonomy (NCBI): domain Eukaryota; kingdom Viridiplantae; phylum Streptophyta; class Magnoliopsida; order Brassicales; family Brassicaceae; genus Eruca; species Eruca vesicaria. The sequence goes on along the minus strand of CAKOAT010092710.1, from coordinate 53,068 downwards.
TTATATAATTAAATTGGTGTAAACAAATAAATATTTTTTTTATTAATTTAAACATATTTTTTCTATTTTATATGATATACAATTAAGTTTAAATGATATTATCGTAGAAATATAATATATTTTCAATATTGATATCGGTTAAATTATAGTTTATACTCATATTATTTTTTTGTTCATCTTATTATCTTATAACAAAAAATTTAAATCCTTGATAACAATTTTTTGTGTGGGAAGTTTAACATTTTTTAGTAATTTATAATTTTAAAGCATTATGCAAAGTTTAAAACTAAATATTAAGTTGTCAATATTTGTTCAAATTTTTTCTCAAAAAAAAAAATCAAAGCAAATTAGAAATTAAAATACATATATATTTTTATACGGTGCATAATTTATTTTGAAGAATATATATATTTATTTCTATTAAATGAGACTTCTTACTCATATATTTTTGTAATCATTTCTATTTTGTTATAAAAAAATTTAACCATGGATCACAAAAATTTTAATCTGAGATTTTTTTAACAACTTTAGTCATTTATAGTCGTTTTAAAAAATTAAAAGTATAGGATATACGAAAAAATATAAAATTTTATTATATAGTTTTAGAATATATTTATTATTGAAAATCATTAATTGTCATATATTATTTAACCATATTTGACAATTCTGTGATTTTTATTTAAGGAAACAATGAAAAACATTAATAAGTCATTTATGATTAGTTTAATCAAAAGCTTATTATATATCTAGATAGACCAACATATTTTTAAAAGGATTTTAAGAATGATTGTGGTGATGACACGTGGCTACAAAAAAATGTTATAATGTTTCTCCTTTAATATATAGGGGATTAATACTTCTCTCTTAATTCATTTTCTAGTTTTACTGGAACATTTATTTTATTTTTAAGAAATTTGCAATATTCATATTAGCATAATTTATTTGCTAATGATGTTTATTTTAAAATTAAAATTTTTTTGTTGCATGTTTAAATTATTTCATACTTTAGTCCATTTATTTGATATTTCAGTTTTATTATTACTCTTATAGTTGATTAATTAATAAAACAAGACAAAACAATATCGACCATTAAGCTGAAGTAAAATATAAAATTTACGAGAAAGTTACATATAGAAACATCTTAGTAATTTACTTTAAAACAAAAAAAACAACACAAAAAGACACATTGTTAAATGATAAATTAGGCTGTGTATACATGAATCACACAATAATTAGAAAACTACCATAACACTGTTGCAGACACTATTTAACTCTTTTAACAATCCGATTATAATCCGATTATATTCTACTAGATCCTTTCTCTGCGCTACGCGCGAATTATGTATTTTAATATTTTATTTCTGTCAAAGTATTTTTGTATTATTATGTCCATTGAATTGTTTAAGTTTATATTTAATTTAATAAGATATATACTTTAATTAATTTATTATTAAACAAAATCTATGAAAATACATCAACTAAATATCATTAAGAATTTTAATACCTAAAATTTTTTACTATCCAATTTTATACATAAATAAATTATTTATTTATTTTAATACACTTAATTTTAAAACTGCACTCATTTTAATATCAACTATTTATAAGTTCGAATGAAAATTTAAAAAAACCTCAAAATTGATCACAATAAATTTTAAAATTTCTATTTTTATTTTAAGCTATAGGAATAAAGTTTCTAAACTGTGGATAATATTTAAAACTATATTATTATTTGTAGTTTACATTTAAAATTTAGTTTCTTTCTGAAGTTTTAAATTAATTAATATATTTATTTAAATAATTTTTTTGAATGTATTATCCACAACTTAGTTATTTTATTCCTAAACATGAAATTAAATATGAAGATTTTCAGATTTATTTTTATTTCAAAGTTTTTTTAAAATTTTGTTTGGAATTTATATAAATTTTTGATTAAAATGAGCATAGGTTGGATAGTAAAATGAGCACATATATAAAAATGAGCAAAATAGATTACTTACCTTATTCTACCTGAAATTAATTAAAAACAATCGAATTGTATTAAAATGTTTTTTTTAAGTAATAAATTTATAAAATTATATAGTTACATAATTATTTATTTTTAATTATGATATGAAATATAGACTTCTCTGGCTTATGGAAAGGACAATCAGACATGTGTGTCATAAACAGAAGATGCTTTAGGTAAAATAATTCACAGTGGATTTATTTATTTAGTTCCACGTGTTGCATTTACATGAAACAACAACGTAGCTAAAAAGAAAAAAGATTATGTGTAGCAGATTGAGATGAAGACATAAAGTTCCATTCTTCAAACTACATGAACTTCGCTTTGGAGCTTATGTATAAGCTAATCCACTGGAGGATACACAACTCTAGATATGTTCTTTGGAGGCTCTGTGGTGACCATAGTTCTCTTCTTCACACACCTTTTGGAAGGTGTTGTGTTCTTCATCCCAAAAATATAGATACGATGTTCTAAATCTGCGATGATCTGCAATGATGAATGGAATATTAGTCTTCAATCCTTTGTCCATTCTCATAGACTGGATGATGAGGGATTTGAAGATTGAAAGATGTAGAGCTGCATTATCTTCAGTCTAATACACACAATACCAAAAAAATTCTTGAGATTATGATAAGATAAAAGATGTTAAAATGCTTTAAAACAGAAGACCAACCTCCAAATATTAGTGAATTGACAGCAGTAACCACCATGACATACTGGGTCTTATCCCCTGAGTTTAGAAGACTCCTAAACGTTGCTGCAGAGGTCCCATAACGACAACATGAACACTGAACTGGTATTTGAGAATACAAAAGCTATTTTAAGTAAGGTTAAAATGGAGAAATGCAATATATATTTTTATAGATCAGTTGATGGCTCACGTGTCAATGAGGAAACGGAGGAGAAGGCGAGAAGGCAAGTCGTTTCTGTAGCGTTGTTAAGTCAGTCCCTTTTACGGACCAAATTTGGCTATCAACATCTGCAACATTATGTTTAATATAACAGTATGAAACCAAATATAAAACACTGGCTGAAGAGTAGTAATACTGCAAGGAAATGTTTTAGAATGCTTTACCAAGTAATTTTAAGTATGTGTTTGCAAGAGCTTGGTCAAATCTGCGAGAGCAACTAAGATGAATCCATGGATCACGGAATTCTGCAAATGAAGAGCGAACAATAAAATCTGCCATTATTTTAAGGATTCATGAAACAGATTTGTACTGTATGATTTGCGAGAGAGTAAATAGTACGATACATTCTCATCAAGGAAGAGGAGGCTGATTCCCATAAATTCACCACTTTTCTTCACGTTAAGCGAGTCCCAGAAGCGGAGGAGGCGAGAAACTATGAATGGTGGACGGCTTGAGCTCAGAAACAGCAAAGAAACACATTCTCGATGATCACATATGACACCAATACCTATCAGCCATTGCCTCTTCCTCCTTCTCTCCTCCTCGTTTCTAAAAGTGATGTTTCATCACCGATAACTCCTTAAGCAGAGGGAGTCTCTGGCGTCCAGAGATTCTTGCCAGAGTATGCAGCCTTCAGAGGTGAGCTCTTCTGATTTTTTTCTGTCGCTAAATGACTTCACCTTCTTTCTGCAAACATAACTAACTGTAAAAATCAATTCATACAACTTGGAAGTAATGCATACATGTTCTCCTGTGAATCGAACTCATCGCTCCTTGGACTATATGGATTAGACTTGATTCTGATGTACAACTTGTCTTTGCAGCGAGCAGATTCTACAACCAATAGTCCTTCCTCAAGGTCGATAAAGTTGCTAATAAGAGACATCTCAGGCACCTAGAAGGCATTCCCAACCGAATCAAAACTTTGCTGAGAAATCTGTAGATAAAGAGATTCAAGTTAGAAGATGCTTTAGTACCTTCTTTTGGGTAATAAGTTTTCCCGTCAGACCCTGAATCATCCATTCTCGATCATGCAGTAGGCCTTAATTATAAACGCCAAAGAGATCAGGCCAACCACGCATGCTTGCAACTGACTTAGAGTATGAGAAAGTACGGTAAATGAAATACCTGTTCTGCAAAGTGGCCAACGATTCACTGAAAATCCCTAAATTAACCCTAAGATTTCGTGAAGAAGAAACTCTACCTTGAACGAAAGAGAAAGCTTCTGAGAATCGAAGAAAGAGACGTTGGGACTCACGGAGACGAATCCGGCTGTAAACCTGAGGGAAGACGCCGATGTGGAGACGCAAGCGTGAGCCATCTTCTTGCTACATTTATAATTAGAAATCGTTATTTGGGTTGATACTTTGTTCATAGATCCAGAGTTAGGAAGGCGAGATGAACCAATTAAAGAGGGATTCATGGTAAGGGGGTGGAGTGAAGGAGTGGTGTCTATGAAACGACTTCGGTCGAGATATTGAAATTCGAGAAATCGAGACTCGAGAGTCGCCATAGAAGAAGAACGAAGAGGCGAAGAAAAATGTGACGTGGCAGAATGAAATATTCTTATTGGTTGAATATAATAAATGACGTGGATACCTTAAAATCTCTAGAATAAACCCTTTTAATAGTGTTCTTATTGGTTGAATATAATAAATGACGTGGATAGCTTAAAATCTCTAGAATAAACCCTTTTAATAGTGTAAGATAGCCTGTTCTTCCTCACTCTTCTCTATCTCATTTATTCTTCCTTTTGTTCAGCTTCACATTTTTTCTCCGATCTTCTTTTCACAACTTCGTAAGTTCGCATAATGATTCGAAAGCGTATGATCAAATTGAATAGTTTGAGCATGATATAGTCAACTCATTATTTGAGTTTGTCATCTAAACTGAAAATTCAATGACTAAGTAACAAAAATAAACAAAATGTTAGATACAATGAGATAATTTAACATGTTAAATAGATTTATTACTTGTTACTAAATCACAGTACCATGAAATGATTTATGTCCCAATGAAAAGACACTAAAACTAACAAATAACATCTACATTATGGTGTTACACACGAAATTAAACGTAAACATATATTAATATGATACTATTCCATAAGATATTAGATTTGAGTTGGCATTCATAACTATTTATAACATTCTAACTTTTTCTTTAGTTAGGTAACTTAGAACACCTTTAACGATGGGATGAAGAAGAATGTCTCTATGTTTATATATTGTTAAACAATTAAAAGTAAGAGACAGAAGAGATAAAAGTATCTCGGCACACACTTTTTCTGAATCTGTATAGAACTTTTGCTGCTTAGATGTCTATTTTTCATTGGTTTTGTTTTACCATTTTAATTAATATTTTATTACTTAAGAACATTAAAATAAAGTAATAATAATCTGTGAAGCTAATACTCATATTCAGATACTACCTGATGGTGATGCTCTTATATCTTAGTTAGTTAACTTTATGTTTCATGGTAAATAATATGTTAGATCGCCGCTGCTTCTTCCTATTAGATGTGGTATTCTCATGTTAACCTCGATAAAGCTCGACAGAAGCAGCTGGTTCAAGCCTTCTCAAATATGTGTTCATGTTTCGAGTGACTTGTGTCTCATAAGAGTTTGTTTTTGTCTTTTTGGTCAAGAAAGAAGCTTTCATGGTTTTTTATTTCTATGTTGATCCTTTGTTTGTCTTGTAATAATGTAATCGGTTCAATTTTTTTGTGGTATGCGGCAGAAGTATTTTGCCAGTTCATATATGAGGGCTTTGTCCGTTCGGATTTGGTCAAGTAGCATGTCAAGCAAAGTAGCAGCGTTTTCAGGTTCTTATGATCTCCGGTCTCTTCTTTGCATTGGTATAAAAAATCTTGGAATTTTTGTAGACCATGGAGTAGTGGATGTTTTGTTTTGGTACATTATAAGGTTTTTCAACCGGTTTTCTTGAAAATCCATCTATATTCACTTGCATTACGATATAGTTGGACCAGGATTGGCTCATATTCAGTATAGACCATATTTCAATTTAAAAAAACTAGCATTTTTTCTTTTATAAATTTTTTTTAAAATCTAAATTTAAAATTGCCATAATTTTTTTTGGACCTTACTTGCATGTGCTCTGAATCGGGCATGGCTTGAACTGATGCAAATATCAGTTATTTGTTATTCAAACTTTGGATACTGTTTCAGGTCGACTATTTTGTTCTTTGAAATTTCTTCAACATATTTTTATCTGATGTAGAGATCGGTGTGTTCTTTCTTTCAGACTGCATTTATCAATGATTATTTTTACACATAAATTTGGGCTTTAGGTTTGTGTTTTACTCGTTTCAATTATTATAATTTTTATATGACAAAAAATATTAACTTTACTCTGTACTTTTTGATAATCAGATTTTTTTGAAAATCATATAGAACTAGGATAAGACCTGCGCCTTGCGCAGGGTGAATATATGTAATTAAAATATAAAATTTTAATATTCACAAATTTAAAATTTACATATGATTGTTTTTGTATGTATTTGAAATTTTAGAATTTTGGAATTTTTATATAATTATCTATACGTATGATCAAAAACAACTTTAATTAGAAATGTAAATCAAATCTTAGAAT
>CAKOAT010092710.1:10390-45444 GCA_932364175.1 Eruca vesicaria subsp. sativa | reverse complement strand
CGTTCACGTGTCAATCCTATTTATCTTCCAGTTATGAGAAGTTTACGTTCACGTGTCAATCCTATTTATCTTCCATTTTTCTCTTGCTATGTTTTTTTTATATTTTGGTTATTACTCGGTATAAATATTTATTTTGAATTTTATTCTCATTTCGTTTGTTTGTTTTGACCTGAAATTTAGAAAATATTTAAGTTTTAAATTAATTAAACAGATAAATACTTAGGTTAAGATTTGCACTTTATGCACAATAAGTATTTTATATTTATTATTTATTTTATATTTTTCTGCATATTATAAATAATATAATAATAAATATATATATATTAAATAACTAAGAAATCAATTACTATTATGTAACAAATTGGCGTATGCATATAAATTTAACTATTACTCTTGTTTATTCACAATTAGGGTAAATAAATCAAAATAATCAATCTTATATATTGTATATGATATATAATTAAATTTAAATGATATAAACATAGTAATATAGCACACTTTTANACAAATTGGCGTATGCATATAAATTTAACTATTACTCTTGTTTATTCACAATTAGGGTAAATAAATCAAAATAATCAATCTTATATATTGTATATGATATATAATTAAATTTAAATGATATAAACATAGTAATATAGCACACTTTTAATATGGATATTTATTAAATGAGGTTTCTACTCATATGATTTTATGATTATTTACATATTTGTGTAACAAAACTTTACACCAATGATTTATAAATTACGTTATGATTATTTTAATTTAAGTATTTTCTATTTTACATATACACTTCCATAAATTAAAAAGGAATGAAGTTATTATAGTTAATATATGCAAATCGTTATCAAATCGTATATTTTCGTTTTCTTCCATTACATGCGTGCGATATATATAAATATATAAACTATGTTACATGCGTTATATATGTCTCTAATTATTTTTCCCTAGCAAATTTCAATTGAACCTAAAGCCCCCACGTCATTTTAATTGATATGCTAATTGATTGACAACTAAGCAAGATTACTTTTTAATTAATACAAACTTGAGGTTACATTTTTTCAAATGTTTCTCAATTAATATATAGGGGATACTAAAACCTCCAAAACTGTTTATAAATTCAATATATCAAACAATTTAACATTAACAACATTTTTTCTTTGCATATTTTTCCTCATAATTCATCGAGGGAACATTAACACGCACTAGTCTGAACGTTGTCTTCTCTCTTTCTCTTTCTCTTTCGCCTAATCAAAATCTGTTTCTTTAACAGAGAAAAATGGTTCTTCCCGCACAAAGAACCGTCTGGGACGAAAGAGTAATCGAGCTCACGAAAATGGCTCAAGAACAGTGCCTCGACGCTCATCTCTGGGCTTCCCATTTATCTTCCACCTTAAAACCCTTCGTCAAGTTCCCGTCTACAGAGCTCGCAGAGATACTCGTCTCCTACATTTGCTGGGATAACAGTGTCCCTATCCTCTGGAAGTTTCTTGAAAAAGCTATGGCTTTAAGCCTCGTCTCTCCTCTCGTTGTTCTTGCTCTGCTCGCTCAAAGGTAAATGGATCTTTTTAGAGTCTTTTAGGTGCGTAAAGGTTGAATCTTTATTGTAATGTTCATTGTTTTTTTTTTTGCAGAGTTGTTCCAAACCGGGGTTCTCAATCAGAGGCTTATAGAATTTACTTGGAGCTTCTCAAGAGATATGTTTTCAGGGTTAAAGATCATATTAAAGGACCTCACTACCACAAGTGAGTCTTGTTTGTTTGATACTTGCTTACTACTGTTTCATTAATATGTTTACCTTGAAAGATACATGCTTTAATGTTTGGCTCATTACTCTGAAGAAGTAGAAATTAACTTATCTTAGTTGTGTAGTCAGTTACTTCTATTTTTTTTTTGTGATTTATCTTATCTTTGTACAGTGTGATGAATTCAGTAGCCAACATTCTTGGTCTTCCGGAGTTATTTCCTATGGAAACAAGCAAACCTGGTGTACTTGTAGTAGAGTTCGTTTTCAAGATGGTGTCTCAGCTGCTAGATGCATGCTTAAGTGATGAAGGTTTAATAAAGCTAAGTCAAGAAATGGAAATTGATGCTCCTGAGATGTATAAAGAAAAGACCGGATCTCACGAGAAGTTACAGACTTTAAACACTATTATGGCTATCGAGATGATAGCAGAGTTCCTCAGAAATATCGTGATCTCCAGATTGCTATACTTGGTCTCCTCCAACAGGTTTGCATAACTGTTATATCTCCACAATTTATCTGCTATGTTGAACCTTGGATTAGTCATTTAAAGCATGCGAATAAATTGGATTAGTCTTTGTAGGGCTTCAAATTGGCATGAATTTGTTAGGAGAGTGGAGTTGCTTGCAGAAAGCTCATCAGCCTTAAAAAGTTCTAAGGTTCTGAATTCTGGGGAACTATTGGAGTTGGTTTCAGATAAACGATTTGGATACTCTTGTGATAGCAAAGTGGTTTCATCAACCAAATCCAATGCAATTGTGGATTTTGGATCTCTTGCTTCCTTTGCTGGGTTATGCCATGGAGCAAGTCCCTCTTCACTCTGGCTTCCTCTTGATCTGGTGTTTGAAGATGCTATGGATGGTTATCAAGTAAACCCAACAAGTGCTATTGAAATCATTACCGGTAATATACAGACTCTCATCTTGCTTCCTTTGTGGCTTTAACTAAATATCCCAAACTTATACTGAGATGAATCACTCAAGGAAACCAAAATTTCAGGTGTAGCTAAAACACTTAAAGGAGTTAACGGGAGCACTTGGCATGACACCTTCTTGGGTATTTGGATAGCAGCTCTTCGACTTGTTCAAAGGGTTAGACTACTAATCTCTTACTGTTTGGTTTCATCACTACTTGGTCACCAAATTTTACATACACTGTTAGGTCCTGAGTTAACTAGGCTAAAGTAAAATCTGCTTATTTGGTTAGTAATCTGCCATCATGATTAGTCTGTCTCTTCTGATATACTTGTCTTTCTTTATTGCTAGGAAAGGGATCCTATTGAAGGACCTATTCCTAGACTGGACACAAGGCTATGCATGTCATTATGTATTGTACCTCTTGTGGTTGCGAACCTTATCGAAGAAGGAGAGGATGAATCTGTCATGAAAAAGCTACGAGATGATCTTATCACAAGTTTGCAGGTTCTTGGTGAATTCCCTGGGTTGCTGGCTCCTCCCCAATGCGTTGTTTCTGCTGCGAACAAGGCTGCCACCAAGGCAATCATGTTTTTGTCTGGTGGCGATGTTGGGAAGTCATGTTCTGATGTCATAAACCAATTTTTTTTTGGTGAGTTAATGAAAATTCTCCGTTAAACCAATTTTTATTTTTATTTTTGTGTGCTTTAGAACTAACGCCTAACAAATTTATGTACATGTTGTAGCTGGAAACATGCGCCACCTGATAGTTGAGGCTTGTGTCGCAAGAAACATACTGGATACCTCGGCCTACTCGTGGCCTGGTTATGTTAATGGACGAATCAACCAAATACCTCAGAGTCTGTCGAGTGCAGTTCCATGCTGGTCGTCATTTGTGAAAGGAGCCCCACTAAATGCTGCAATGGTGAAAGCATTGGTTTCAGTTCCTGCTTCAAGGTAGAATAAATTCTTATTTTCTTCCATGCAAATCATGACTAATATGAAAAATTGTTAGATGCCGAGTAACAAAATCATTAGTTCTCTTAAACCAAATCGCCTCAGTGAGAAGAGTGGTTGCATTCTAGTTTAATATAAGTTTTGCCTCTTGTTCAGTTATTACTTTTTGTTTCTTAGCCAGGTAGAGTCAGATGCTCTACTTTAATTTACCGAGAGTAAAGCAACTGAAATTTAAGCTCATGGGTTTGATGGAAGCTTATTAGAGCTGGAGAAACTATATGAGGTCGCAGTCAAAGGATCAGATGACGAGAAGATATCTGCGGCTACAGTGCTTTGTGGGGCATCTCTCACACGGGGTTGGAACATTCAGGTTGGCATTTACATCCACCTATTAATGTTCTTTTGAGTTTACTTCTTGGAAACACAAGGTTGCTTCATCTGTTTTTCTTCTTCAAAATGTACAGGAACACACTGTTGAATATCTTACAAGATTACTATCCCCACCCGTTCCAGCAGATTATTCCGGGGTTGAAAGTCATTTAACTGGATATGCGTGCATGCTGAATGTTGTTACTGTTGGGATAGGATCTGTTGACAGCATTCAGATTTTCTCTTTGCATGGCATGGTATGTAAACTGTTGTTCAAGTTTCTTTGAACTGATACCAAGTTTGCCGCTAGATATGTAATATGTGGCTTTGATGAATACTCTTTTAGGTTCCGCAACTTGCTTGCTCACTAATGCCAATCTGTGAAGTGTTTGGATCTTACACCCCAAGTGTATCTTGGACTCATCCTTCTGGAGAAGAAATCTCAGCATATTCTGTTTTCTCGAATGCTTTCACCCTTCTTTTAAAGCTTTGGAGATTCAATCATCCTCCAACTGAGCATGGTGTAGGAGATGTGCCTACAGTTGGATCCCAACTCACTCTGGAACTTCTTCTTTTGGTGCGTAACTCTTATCTTGTTTCCTCGGAGACCCTTAACAGAGACCGAAACAGAAAGAGACTTTCAGAAGTTGCAAGGGCAGCATCTTGCCAACCCGTGTTTGTTGACTCGTTCCCAAAGCTGAAAATCTGGTATAGGGAGCACCAGAGATGCATAGCGTCCACGTTATCAGGACTTACACATGAATCTCCTGTCCACCAGACAGTTGAAGCACTTCTCAACATGGTGTTCAGAAAGGTCAAAGGAAGTCAGACTTTAAATTCAACAGACACAAGCAGTTCAATTGGTGCTGCAAGTGAAGATAGCATTCCAAAACCTGAGTTTCCTGCTTGGGATATCCTCAAAGCTGTTCCATACGTTGTAGATGCTGCTTTAACAGCTTGTAATCATGGAAGTCTTTGTCCTCGTGACTTAGCAACAGGTTTGTGCCTTGTGCTTTCTTTTTGTTATGTTGTTTCAGCTTGTACTAATATGTGACCAGAGAGGATATAGTTTTTTCGTCGTGTTGTCGATGTTCAATAACATCCAGTGCCAGTGAAAGATGTGTTACTGTGTCTACCAGTTATATCATATGTTTTGTTTATGTGACAACAAGTGTTGTTCTTTCAGGTCTGAAAGATTTAACAGACTTTCTCCCGGCATCATTAGCAACGATAGTAAGCTACTTCTCGGCTGAGGTGAGTAGAGGTGTTTGGAAGCCAGTATTCATGGACGGCTTGGACTGGCCAAATCCGGCTGCAAACCTATCCAACGTTGAGGAATATATACAGAAAATTCTCGCAACAACAGGCGTTGATATCCCTAGCCTTGCTCCATGTAAAACTACGCAACTTGTTTAACACTGACCTCTCTATAATATGCTTTACATGTCTAGATTTGTTGAACTTATGTTTGACTCTTTCTGTATTATAGCAGGAGGGAGTTCTCCGGCAATGCTTCCTTTACCTCTAGCCGCTTTTGTAACTGTAACTATTACTTACAAAGTGGACAAAGATTCAGAGCGTTTTCTCAATCTGGCTGGCCCTGCACTCGAGTGCTTGGCTGCAGGCTGCCCTTGGCCTTGCATGCCCATTGTAGCTTCGTTATGGACACGAAAGGCAAAACGTTGGTTTGACTTCCTTGCTTTCTCTGCATCTCGCACCGTCTTTCTTCACAACCCAGACGCTGTGGTTCAGCTCCTCAGAAACTGCTTCAGGGCCACTCTCGGGTTAAATGCTGCACCCATGTCAAATGATGGTGGTGTTGGAGCTCTTCTTGGCCATGGAGGGATCTCCCCTGTAGCACCAGGGATTCTCTATCTACGCATGTATCGTGCTCTCAGAGCCACAGTCTCTGTAACGGAAGAGATTTTCTCTCTCCTGATACATTCCGTGGAGGATATAGCACAGAACATGCTCTCAAAGGAGAATCTGAAAAGTGGATCAAGATACGGCCAAAGCTCACTAGCAACAGCAATGACTCAAGTCAAGCTTGCTGCTTCGCTTAGTGCCTCATTGGTATGGCTAACCGGCGGCTTAGGTGTGGTCCACCTACTCATCAAAGAAACCATCCCTTCCTGGTTTCTAACGGTTGACAAGTCAGACCAAGAACAAGGACCATCGGATCTAGTTGCAGAGCTAAGAGGGCATGCCCTTGCCTACTTTGTGGTCCTATGTGGAGCATTCGCTTGGGGCGTGGACTCTAGATCAGCTGCTTCAAAACGCCGCCAAGGAATCTTGAGAAGCCACTTGGAGTTCCTCGCCAGTGCCTTGGATGGGAAAATATCAGTGGGATGCGAGACAGCAACTTGGAGAGCTTATATTATCGGTTTGGTGAGTCTAATGGTGAGCTGTTTGCCACGTTGGGTGACAGAGATTGATACAGAAGTGTTGCAGAGTCTGAGCAACGGACTGAGAAAGTGGGGGAAAGTTGAGTTGGCGATTTTACTTCTCTCCGTGGGAGGTATTGAAACAATGGATCACGCCACGGATTTTATCATTCATTTGAGTTCTTAGCTTTTAGGAGTTTTGATCTCTTCCATAGTTATTTTTTTAGTTGAGTTGCTTAATGGTAGATGTTTTTGCTTAGCGTTGCTTCTTTCTTGTGCCTTCTTTAGCTATAGTATAGTGTGATGACTCTTTAACACCCATGTATAGAGAATGAATGGTAAAAGAGACAAATCTTGTAAAGAGATAATGTTGTTTTATCAAAACATGATTAGGTCTACAAATTGCATTCTGATCTTTTGTCAATTTTTGCTACCACATGCAATAATCAAAAGTAAACAGAGGTTGTTTATCAAGTGTGACAATAAAATGAGGAAAACAAGTTATAACATTGAAAGTCTCAGTCACAACTGTGTCTCTTTTTCTTCTGATAATATGAAAAAAAATCCTGTTTCTTTGTAACCAGCATCACATTGTCTAGTTTCATTCTTGTCTTTTGTGTCTGCATTGCTGGATTTGAACCAAGCTTGGAACATAATTGAATATACGTGGCCGCCATGATTTCTGTGTAGAATTTACATAAGGAATTTCTGTGTGATATTCATCATCCTCTCCAATAATGTAGACCACGTTCTTCATGTCCCAACCACCTCGTCCAGGACACACGACCACTCTCTTGTCCTCGTCGAGTAAAAAAGTCAAGAAAAATGGGTAACGTTCTTCAAGAACGTGTAAATCCAATGTAAAGGACTTGCTCCACAACAAGGCAGCAGCTTCAGTACCAAAGTTATTGGTCACCCACAGTTCCATCTTTAACGGAAAGTAGGTCATATGTAACACTGAGATTTGTTCTTCTCTAACAAGAGATAGCATCATAGTCGGCGGAACTGGAGGAAGATTTAAACGTCTAAAGCTCTCTGTTGTGAAATCAAAACTGAGTAAGAATATAGAATCGTCGTCTTTTCTATCAATAGCAACCCAATATGTGTTTCCTTGCAAAGAAACGCATCCACTTCCATGTATAAAATAGTCAAGAGAGATTCCATCAAGAAACCTCCATGAATCAGAGCTAAACTCATAGATTTCAAACTCAACAACTTGGTCTTCTCTCTTGTAACTCTGCCAATACCTCAAGATTTTGTAGTCACGGCAAGTTTTGTTGTTTTTGTATCCTAGAGCAAAACTAGAGTGTCTCTTGTAATGACGAGTGCTTGCCTGGATCCATTTTGTTTCCCCTAAAAATGGATTCCAGACAACGAGCTTATTGTATTTGGTAACGCATAACAACAAACCTTCGCAGTGAAAGACTTCGATTATGTTGACTTGTTGTGAACTAGAGTGGGATCCCTTTAGGTCCAAGGGATCCTTAAACTCTATAGATGGAGCAGCGACGTTGAGATCGATCTGAACGGTCACTGGACAAACCCTAAACTCCTTCAACATGAGAAGTAGAGGCTGTTTTGGAGCTTGACGATGGTGCTTCTCGGTGAATGTTTGGTCTTTGAGTAAAGCATTCCATTTTTTACAAGTAGGTCGGAACCTTCTTAGAGTTGTAGCCGGAACTCTGGAGAGTATTTCCTCTAGTAAATGGTGGGGAAGATCAGATATCATCATTGTCTTCTTTCCCAAGGAAGAAGAAAGATATTAGGGTTTTGAGGTTTTCACTTTTTTGTAGTGAACCAATGTTTTTTTTTAATAGAAAAACAAAGAAACGATGTTCCTTTAAATACTTCTTTTTAAATAACGGCAAAATACTATTTCCTTTATTATGTGGATCTTTTTCTTAATTTTATCGATTTCTTTCTTTTTATTTTGTCTAAAAAACGGAAATGAATAAAAAAGAGAAATAAGTTCTTTGAAATATCTCTTCTTTTTTTTTTGGTCAAGTTCTTTGAATATCTCTAATCAAAGAACCTTAACGTCTCTGGTTCAACGTTTGCTTTCAGTGCAAATTCTTGCCTGATAAAGACCTTTGATGGAAAAAAAAAGAGGTACATTTTCAAAGTCTATGTAGCATATGAATACAAGTTTATATGAGAAGCTTATTATATGTCTCGTTGCATATATTTCTTTCTTTGAACACATGTTTCCTTTTTTTGGTTCAAAAATAAAACATATGAATGTAGAATTTTTAGTCAAAATGGTGGACACAACTTTGTATTGCCTCGTACGGAATTTATCAGCAGCAGTACCTTGCGATGGGTCAAATTCAGATGCCGGGATAAGATTCGTTTCCATTCCAAAATTTTAAACTTGAATTTTCCATACATACATATGTAATATGTATATGAGATATATATATATATATATATATATATATATGTGTGTGTGTGTGTGTGTGTGTGTGTGCGCCCTTTTAACATCTCTTTGTGATAGAGATAAACTAATTTGTAAAGATTCTGATCTCTACTTCGGATAGGTAGTTTCAACATCGCAGGCCAAATTGTTGATGTTGCACAGATGTTGGTTGCACATTTGGTGAACTAATAAAAAGTAAAGCAACACCTATATGAATTTGATGTAACCATCAAAGTTTGTCCTATAGAATTACGAAGAATTTGCTTTATCAAAGCATGACTTCATAGATTTTGACAAGTGTAAGAGATTATACAACAGAATGCTAAGCCTAAAAACAAAAAATAAATATAAAATTATTATTTACATATACTGTACATGTCTATTTTTCTGAGTAAAAAACACTATATAAACTATACAGTGAATTATTGTTACATTAACACTGCACCAAATCTATTTATATTTTCTTTTATGTAACGAAGATTTAGATATTCTTTTACCTAAACAATATATTCTTATAGCTTTAAATTAAAATCGCATCAAAATGTGTAACAAACACATGAAGATAAGGAGTCTAAACTTGTGACACATGTGGAATACGTGTCCAGTGGACTGAGGAGAAGTCAATTGACTGCCGCGACCATAGTTTCTCAAAACCTCAAAAGATTGAGATTCTTTTTTTTTTTTTTTGTCAACAAAAGATTGACACATTCAGACAGTTGTTATACATTCTTCAATATTTAAAAAACAAACAAAAAAATTCACAGAATCCGATCTAAAGTATAAAGTCTATCTATAGTTGGTCAAACGTCCTTAACTTTTGTTTTGCTCTTGACTTAAATTTATATAATAAAGTAAACTTTCTTTTTATAGAGGGAAAAATCTTATGTATCACTTTCTTTTAATGATATTTTCATATTTGTTTTTATAATTTAATAATTTCTATGATTATTATACATTTAAAATCTCAATAGATCTTCTCATCAGATCTACATAATACATTTTTCATTGTTTCACTTTTTTATTTTTTTACTAATCTATATTTTTTTGACAAAAAAATCATTGTCAATATTTTCTCATAATATAAATTGGAATTACATTCCCATGTTTGATTTTTTTTCTAATCACTCTTAGTTCATTGAAATTATTGGTTTCAGTAACTTAGAGCATGTCCAATGGGGCTCTTCCCATTAGAATTCTTAATATATATTTTATATATATGTATATATTATATATGCGTAAATAATTATAGAGTCTATAATTATTGTGGAACCCTATAAAAAAAGGTTCTTAAAAATTCTTAAAATCACTTTAAAAATTTTTACCTATGAAATTCTACAAAAATTACGGACTCCACAATTACTTATACATATATAATATATTCATATATATATATATATATCACATATATTAAGAATCCAATGGAAAGAACCCTCATTAAACATGGTCTTACCATTTTCTATTATTTTATCTGAGCAAGATTATTCATCTAAATAATAATAGAAATGTTGATATGGATCGTAAACCAAGCACTATCATATTTATCTAGTAAAATTGTATTTCATCGAACACATACATTTTAAATTTTTATTTATTGAAAAAGAGAGAAAAATGTGATATTTCTGTTACAAAAACAAATAAAAAAAACACATCTATACAAATAAAACTAAATGTTCTATATTTTTGAGAATTTGATTCAACATAAATTGTTCCTCTTGATAGCATCTAACATTTTCTCTTTAATCATCAAAAGTTGTTCTTTTGCTAAGTTATGTTTGAACATGTTTTGTTGTTAATTGTAACACTCATTGGGATTTTAACTTTTCTTGTTTATATTTTAGTTTTTTTAAATAACAAAATAACTACAAGGAAGTGTTATGCATTTCATCTTTTTTAACAAATACCTAAACCGCTTACTGATTAAAAAAAATAGAAAATCCATAACTTAAAAAGTTAGTAAACTTCGAATAAAAAATGAATAACACAAATGCATTGGTTAATCGTTTTGTCTAATGTAAAATCAGGTAAAGTTTAAACCAATATTTTAAAATCGTAACAAATACACGAGGATTAATGCACAGATAATTTAACTCAGCCACACGTTACAAACATATGATAATTAACTTAGTCAACATTCTCTTCTAACAACATACTTCTTAAGTATGTGTTGAAACATCGAATCAAATTTTTTTTTTTTTTTTCTTAACATCGAATCAAATTACATATTGAACAATTATATAAATCAATCTCTCCAACGCAAGAATACACTCATCCAATATTCTCTTTAAATAACATTCTCATCCATGAGTTGAAACCTTAATTAAATTATATATTGGACAATTTTATATATAAAATCTTCCAATGCAAGAATATTACTATCACACACACAAAATAAATTAATAAATAAACTTAAATCAACCATGATCAATCCTCAAAGAAGTCTCTGAAGACATTCAAGAAGATATTATCTTTAGAGCTCCGCAGTTATCAGGAACGATCATCCATCTTGCGCCATGCAATTATCTTTAATAATTAAAGCTGTTGAAGACAACCATGTTTAAAAGAATATGACAATCAAAAAATTGACTATCCATTTTGTTAATATTTTAAAATTTATTATTTTCTTACCAATTTTTCATATAAATAATAATTTAATTAAACATAAATTCAAGATAATATAAGAATTTGATTTATTTTTAGTTATATTTAAGAATAGATATGTATATATTAAAATTATGTCTTAGTTATGTTTTTTGTTTCTTTCTTTCGGTTAAAATATATAAAATCAAATTTCACAAAATTAAAGAAAATATATAATATTAAAATATCAAAAATAAAACAAAAAATATTTTTTAAAATAATTATATTAAAACAAAACAAATGACGTAACGGTTAAAGTTTTGTAAAAATATTATATAAAATATCGAAAATCTTTTTAATGATTAAAATTGTATAATTATCAAAATTACAATATATAATATTTTGAAAATTTTAAAATATTTAATTATTATAATATTATATTATTTAGTTTCATATCTGAATAGATTTATATTAATGATGATATATGAGTTATTACCATCTACTCTATTAAAATAGAGTCATGCTTTTTATCTACTGATATAAGTTGTCATTTAAATTTGGACCATTTCTAGAATGTTACAAATAATATAAGTTATATAATTGATTGAACCGTATTACTTAAATTAAACCAACACAATTAATGTAAAGAGACGACCTTAATGTAAACTACCTTCAAAATACGGCAGGTATCTATGTGTATACCAAAAACACATATTTTCTCCTACAAATATGGAATGTTCTAAAAGAATATATATCATCAAAATATGTAATATGAAAATCTACTAATAATATACTTAAATTAAACCAATAGTTATTTATGGAATATAGTATTGGACTTACTTTTATTTTTTGAACAAATTATATAGTTTGGTTTTTTGGCTTAGTATTAAGAAAAAACTCCAAAAACATTGAATAAACTTTTCACCTTAAAAGATAAAAAAATCAATTATTATTTTCAGACCCAAAAGGTATTTAATATTTTTAACAAAACAAAATTATCTATTATTAATCATTTATTTAAATCATGTACTTTAAAACATGTTAATATATTTTTTTATTTTAAATAACAATCACTTTGTTTTGATAAATTTCAATGGTAACTTTTAAATAATTTATTGTTTATTTTTCTTAAATAATTTACTGATTAAAAAATGTAAAGAAAAACCAAAAACCAAATGTAAAAACTAAAATTCAAAACCAAAAGCAGAAAACACATGTTATATTTTTTTGCTTTGTTTATTTACAAAATAAACTATTTCAATTTTTTTTAAAAAAATTTGTTATCATCTTTTCAGTTTTAAATTAGATGTTCGATTATTTGAGATTTGTTTGTTGGTAATATTAGTTCAAACTACCTCAGCGGGTTTAAAAATTAAAAAACCAAACCAAAAACTGAAAATGAAAAGTAGAAACTTAAAAACTAAAAACCAAAAACCAAAATCTAAAAATAAAAACTGAAACTAAAAACTAATGAAAAACAATCATCACCACAAATTTTGGTAAAATGATATTATATCAAAATATTCTTTAAATTAAGACAAAACCCAATTATATAAATTTTTAATCGTAGAAAATTTCCGCGCTTTCAAGCGCGGGTCAAAATCTAGTATTGTTTAAATTTAACAAAAATAGAAATTAACATGAAATGTAATTATCCATCTCACATTTAACCGTAAACTATGTCATTGTTTTTAGCAAGGCATATATTTTTTTAGTAAAATTGATTGTATAGTCATTTAAAGATTATGAAATATAAAATAAAATTTCAGTAATACTAACTATAAACTTTTTAGTCAATTAATTAAACATATATCGGTTTATATTATTTATTACTTTAAGTAATCATATAAGAAAATATATAGACATATAGAATTTATTTCTATTATTTTAAATATTTTAGAATGTTTCTGTTTACTTACAAAATTATGAGAAATTGATTAAATTACAACTTTTCTTATATCCATTTTTATATGTACCTTAACCACATTTACCTTGGTTTTAGTGACATAAACATAAACTTATAACCATAGGATTAACTAATCTAGATTTAAAGTTTCATCGTACTATCATAGAGGTGAGATTTATAGTTTTAATAAATATATAAATAAATATTAAAAAATCAAATATTTTTAACTAGTTTTAAAATGAATTTAAATTTCTAAAGGAAAGTTTGAAAAACAATATTCAATCAAATCAAAAATAAACATAAAAAGGTTTATTTTAAAAATATATAATTTGGAAACTATAAAAAATTTAGTTTTTATTTTTATTATTTACTTAGATAATTATTAATAAACCAAGAGTATAAATTTATTTCCTAACTTAATGAAACCTTCAATTTATGTATTTTGAAAATGTCAATTTAGATACTATAAACATGAATAATTATACTATATGAAAGAGTACAAATGAATTTTTCTCAAAAATCACTCTTTGGACTTATATAAATTGGTAGTGAGATTAAAAAAATGGTATTTTGTATTTAGAAATTTTCTAAGATAGCCTGTTTTAGTTTATTTTCACAAAACGAACCTTTAAAATAGAAAACGACTAATTTTTTTTTTGTATTGAATGAGAAATATAGTCTTATACCCCTAGGATTTACTATCTCTAACTTTTTTGTTTAGAAATGAGAGGTGAGATTTTAGGGTAGATTTTAAAATATTAAAAATAAAAAATAATTAAAAATTTGAAACTAAAAATTTGAAAAAGAGTTTCAAAAGCATTTTTGAATTGCAAAAAAAAAAATCGAAGAAACAATTTTGAGAAAATTATAAAAAATATGAATGTGAAAATATATATTTCGAAAATAAATAAAAATTTATACTTAACTTTTATATTTATTTTATTTATTATTTATAAATAAAAAGGCACAAAAATCATTTGTCTCTTTAATAAAATCATTTTTCATATTCTCTCTTGAACGTTAAATTTTTTTCCATCTTCTCTCTTGAACGTACTTTTTGAGACAAAAATAGACTATTTGAGAGGATTGTTCTTTTGTATTTTGTGTATACAATGTCTACATTTAAATAATATCTACAATGTCTACATTTAAATTATATGGTTTCAGCAAAACTATTTAGGCAAATTTATTAAAAATTTGAAATATATTTAATTTAATCAAGTGTAAATCAGTTTTTTCGAATAATAATCATATTAATATCTGAAACTAAAACTATTTAGGATTCAATCAGATATTAAATATGTAGCTAAACTTGAACATAACCGGATTAAACTCGAACTGGATCAGATGAGAACTTTTATAATATCCGAACAGAGTCGAAATTCATATCCAAATATCCAAAATCCCAATGAACCAAATCCAATTGGGACTCTGATTGAGCTCGAGAAGTGTCTTTGTTTTTAAAATATATTTTGATTTGTCAACACAACATATTTTGATAATTTTATCTCTTAAAATTATTTTAAAGTATTTCAGATATATGTTTATTTATAAAGTGGCAGTTTTCTTAAATAGTCATTTTTCAAGATTTTATCATCAGAATAATTCTCAAAGAATAAAATGATCAAAATAGATTTTGAGGTAAAAGATTTATACTCTTGTTTTATAGATATAAAAATAAAACAATAAAAGATAATAATTTTTTTTTTTTATCATTGTGAATTATATGCTTTCAAATTCAATTTTTGAGAAAAAAAATTTTGAATTTTCTCTTTTCATTTTGAAATTCGAAAATGATTTTAAACCTATTTTAAAATTTTTTATTTTTAGTTTTTCAAAATTTAAATCCTCCCCCAAATCCATCTCTTAACTCTAACTAGATTTTGACCCGCGCTTTTTATTTTTTATGATTAAAAATTTATATAATTGGGTTTTATCTTAATTTAAAGAATATTTTGATATAAAATCAGTTCACCAAAATTTGTGGTGATGGTTGTTTTTCATTAGTTTTTAGTTTCAGTTTTTATTTTTAGATTTTGGTTTTTGGTTTTTAGTTTTTAAGTTTCTACTTTTCATTTTCAGTTTTTGGTTTGGGTTTTTAATTTTTCAACCCGTTTAGTTAGTTTGAACTAATATTCCCAACAAACAAATGTCAAATAATTGAACATCTAATTTAAAACTGAAAAGATGACAACAAATTTTTTTAAAAAAATTTGAAATAGTTTATTTTGTAAATAAACAAAGCAAAAAATATAACATGTGTTTTCAGCTTTTGGTTTTGGATTTTAGTTTTTAGATTTGGTTTTTGGTTTTGCTTTACATTTTTTAATCAGTAAATTATTTAATAAAAATAAAACAATAAATTATTTAAAAGTTACCATTGAAATTTATCAAAACAAAGTGATTGTTATTTAAAATAAAAAATGTATTAACATGTTTTAAAGTACATGATTTAAATGATTAATAATAGATAATTTTGTTTTGTTAAAAATATTAAATACCTTTTGAGTCTGAAAATAATAATTGATTTTTTGATCTTTTAAGGTGAAAAGTTTATGCAATGTTTTTGGAGTTTTTTCTGAATACTAAGCCCAAAAACCAAACTATATAATTTGGAGTTTGTTCAAAAAATAAAAGTAAGCCCAATACTATATTCCATAAATAATCACTGGTTTAACTTAAGTATAATTAGTAGATTTCCATATTCCATATTTTGATGATATATATTCTTTTAGAACATTCCATATTTGTAGGAGAAAATATGTGTTTCGGTATACACATAAATACCTACCTATTTTGAATGTAGTTTACATTAAAGTCATCTCTTTATATTAATTGTGTTGGTTTAATTTAAGTAATACGGTTCAATCAATTATATGACTTATATTATTTGTAACATTCTAAAAAAGGTCCAAATTTAAATGACAAATTGTATCAGTAGATAAAAAGAATGACTCTATTTTAATAGAGTAGAAGCTAAGTATAAATTAGTGTATTCTAAAGGATATAAAAGTATATTCACGTTTTAATAAAACTTATTTTAATTATTTTCTTCTTGGGACTTTTTTTTTTGTAAGTAAATATGGTATATTAGGGAATTTCTCATTATAAAATCATTGCCGCTTTTGGACTTGTATAAATTAGTGGTAAGAATAAAAAAGTGGTATTTTGTATTTGTGTACACACTCTGGACATTGTAAAAAGTCAGAGGATTCTTCTTCTTAATTCCATCCATCGCTTAAAAGTTACACACTTCTCGATGATCCTTATCGGCTTTAAGATTCTCCCTTTTGTTGATCAATCATCGTTTCGTAGTTTGGATTTTGATTCTCCGCTGTTTTTACTCTCCTATGTGTTTTGTAATCTGCAAACTCATTCCTCAACACCAACAATAGAGTCTGTCTGAATATTTATTTCATTGGAGCTGCTAAAGTGTAATTTTTTTGTTTTTGTTTTTTTTTGTTTTGTTTTGTTTTGTTTTGTTTTTGAGTTTCTCTTTTGATATATTATCATCAGTGTAGAAAATTGAGAAAGTCTTAATTAGAGTGGGAGAATGGTGGGACCAACTTTGTTTCACCGGAATAAGCATTCTTGGCCGCCTGAGGAATTCATTTCCAAAACCACTTTGCAATTAGTAAGTCTATTATTGCCTAAAGAATGAATTGTTTTGATTATGTTAAAAAAAAAAAAAGAAATGGACTTTGAGTTGTATATCATTTGCTTTTTTGGTAGCTTGATTTTGATAGTGCTGCTCCGCCACCACACGCATGGAGGAGGAGATTAAACTGCCATGCCAATATCTTAAAAGAGTTCAATATCACTTTCAGAGAAGCCATTAAAATGGTATCTATCCAATCCAATTTATTTCCTTCATATCATGAATGGTTATGTGTTTCTTTTTGATGCCAAAACCCCAACAAATATGATTTATTACAGGTACGCTTGGGGATAAGATTATGGTCTTATGTCAGAGAAGAGGCCTCTCAGGGAAGGGTAACTTCACTAAATTTCGTTGCAAAGAACCTTTTCTTTTGTTTGAAAAAAACATATTTTTGTAGAATTATAGTTCATATATGGTTTGGTAAATATTATAGTGCAAAGTTCTGGTCTTTGTCGTGGTTATATATCTTTTGATTGTTACAGAAAGCACCAATTGATCCTTTCACTAAAGAGAATTGTAAACCATCTGCATCCCAAGGTGTTCCCCTCGGAGGAATGGGGTACAAAAGCAGATTACCCTCTTGATTCTATTGGCATAATTTTGGTAGTTTAGGTTTTGAATGCCTGCTGGTAATTGCAGAAGTGGAAGCATATCTAGGGGCTTCAGGGGTGAGTTCAAGCAGTGGCAAATTATTCCTGGAACGTGTGATCCATCACCTATGATGTCTAATCAGTTTTCTGTAAGTCTTTTTGACCTTAGTGGAATTCAAAGTCTATGTTTATTGAATTCATGACTTGTTAGTTCCATTGATAGTCTCTTTTACTTCCAAAGTGTAGCCTTTTATACTTCCATTGTTTTACTCTTTCTGGATCTTTCAACAGAAAATTATACCGACCAATTGTACCTTTGAAAGCTTAATGATTGTTTTTGCAAGTGCATAAACATCCCTTCGTGCTAAAATCATCCCTAATAGTTCTTACCAGTATGCTTTTGTAATGGTACATGGTTTTCACAGTGAATCCCTGACTTGTTAGTTACTTGTGTTCTCTAATCACATTTCGGTGGCCCATTCCTGGCAGATTTTTATTTCTCGGGAGGGTGCGCACAAAAAGTATGCATCAGTTTTGGCTCCAGGCCAGCATGGAAGTTTAGGGTAAGTATCTGATTTACAACTACCCACTGTTTCAACAATCCAAGTTTTTTTCTTTCTTAATTCACGTACCTTGGAATGGTTTTATGGTCTCAGAAAATCTCGTGATACTGATAAGGGAATCTCTTCATGGGGTTGGAATCTGAATGGCCAGCATTCTACTTATCATGCGCTCTTTCCTCAGGCCTGGACTGTATATGATGGTACCTACCTACGCGACTTTGTCCTTTAAGGCTGTCTTATTTCTCTCTGTATATTGTTTGTAATGTTGATTCTCTTTGTAGGTGAGCCAGATCCAGAGCTGAAGATTTCATGTCGACAAATATCTCCCTTTATACCAAACAATTACCGAGATAGTAGTCTTCCAGCAGCTGTTTTCGTATATACAGTAAGTATTCTATTCATCCAGTCGATATTTATACTCTTGAGTTGGTGCTGCCTCTGTAAATAGGGAAAACCTTAGTTTTGAAAAGGAAGGATATATATTTTTTAGCAAACGACCTTTGGAATATTTAGACCGTGCACATTCCACATGTATGGTTCTGTTGTGATAATTTTCCTTAGTTGGTGAACCGCAACATATTGTTATACTCGAGTATCGGAAGTGGTAGCACTTGTAGAGTATCAATCTCCTTCAAGTAGTATCTGTGGAAAACTTTAAAGAGATGCTACTTTTGTTTTAGCTGGTGAACACTGGAAAGGAAAGGGCAAAAGTGAGCCTTCTTTTTACATGGGCGGTGAGTTAGCATCTGATTCATTTCTATTACATTATGTCCACTGTCCAGAAGAGCAGATGTTTACCAGCTTTGCATTCTGCAGAACTCAATTGGTGGGATTTCGCATATGTCAGGGGGTCATGTGAATGAGCCATTCATGTAAGGAGGAATATGTGACATCTTTTCCATAAGTGATTATGGCTTCAAGTCGATGTGTAATTTTTTTGTTTGGGTCCTTCTTCCTTTCAGAGGCGAAGATGGGGTCTCTGGCGTCTTCTTACATCACAAGTAAGTCACTTTACCTTAATAGCTGTAAAACTGTTGGTTTGCATATATCTCGTGGTTCACATTGACACTCTCTCTCTTAATGATTTGCACGCTATCCCAATTATTTCACTCTGCATAAAGTAAAGATCTCCAAGTATATCCTCTTGCTAAAATATTTTACATTGTTGTCGCCTTTTGGGTGTTTAACACTGTTCGCCTGCTTTCTATTCACATGCTCCATTTATGAAGCTAATGCGGTGGAATATATTCCTGTTACAGTAGAAAGTTGGGTTAGTTTCTCTTAGATTTCTCTTGAATGTGTGATAATTGTTCAGGACAGGCAATGGAAATCCTCCTGTTACATTTGCGATCTCTGCTTGTGAGACTCAGAATGTAAACGTGACTGTTTTACCATGCTTTGGATTGTCGGAAGACAATTTTTTCACAGCGAAAGATATGTGGGAAACAATGGAGAAGGTGACTTTTTGCATCATCTTCAAGTTTGCATGTGGATCTCATAGCTTGTCAAAACATGCTATTTAGTTTATAATTATTATTTTTCAGTCATGTGAAAACGTTTGTTTTATATATTTGGAGTAGTTGTACAAATGAGACTGACATTTGCACATTCTATCTAAAAGGATGGGAAATTTGACCAAGAAAACTTCAATAGTGGGCCGAGCATGCCTTCATCACCTGGAGAGACTATTTGTGCAGCGGTCTCAGCTTCAGCGTGGGTAGAGGCTCATGGCAAGTGCACTGTATCTTTTGCTCTATCATGGCCATCACCAAAGGTGAAATTTTCTAAGGGAAGCACTTATGACAGGTAAGTAAAAACTAAAACATCTGTGGCTTCTTCCTAAACTTGAAAGAATAATAAGTTGTTTCCTTGTCTGATTATTTATCATTAATTTGCTTTTTATAAAAAGTTGTCATGAAATTGGCTTCTTCTCTTCTTCATTGCATCGGAAAATGTCCCAAAACACTGAATCTGAAGGCACATAGTGTTGAAAACTAGTTAATATGCATAAATATCCCCTTTTTGGTATCGGTTGGTTAACAAAGCTAAAATCTTGTGGTTGAACTGAGTTTTATCAAGTACGTGCTTTTAAAGATCAGTTATTTAGCCAATATTTTGAATGTGGTATGTCTGGTAAAATTTTGAGTTCTATTTTTTGTTCTTCTATATTTTCGGTTTGTAGGAGATACACCAAATTTTATGGAACTTCGCCAAGAGCAGCTGTGGATCTTGTGCATTATGCACTAACACGTATGTATCTCTGGTGTCAAATGTCTTTGCGTCATTTACTCACCTTGAGTTGCCGCTGTTCTGTTTGGATATATACCTGATAGTGCTGTTACACATACACATAATGGTGCTTATGTATTATATTAACTAGCTTTGGTTTCCAAATTCAGATTATAAGAGGTGGGAGGAAGATATTGAGGCGTGGCAAAATCCCATTCTTAAAGATGACAGGCTTCCTGAGTGGTAATTGCTTTGAAAACCCTTCTTTGTATACTCAAAGCATTGCAGTTGGTTCGTTTTGCAACTTTTTGCATTTCCTGAACATCACAAATGCATCATTGTACTGCATATTCATGTATTCCACAATAGATGAACTTTTAATACCTAGCTCTATTATATTTGTCCACTAAATTGTTTTTGTTATTTGCAGGTACAAGTTTACTCTGTTCAATGAGCTTTACTTTTTGGTAGCCGGTGGTACAGTCTGGATAGGTATACTTATATGATTGAACATTGTTACTTCTCTTTTGTTACCTTGAAAAATATTTTTATTACTTTCTAAAACATTTTCTGTTGCAGACTCTGCTTTACTTCAAAAATCTGAAATAAGAAATTCATATGGTAAAGCTAGTGGAGTTGATAGTAAAGAACATCAAAATAACCTTGATAATGGCAACAGCGATGGAAAAGAAAGCAATGTAGAAGCATCAGTTATTCAAAAAAGGAACGGTTTAGTTGTGGACACATCGCACGCAGATGATGACAACGATGTTGGTCGGTTTCTGTACTTGGAAGGTGTTGAGTATGTGATGTGGAACACATACGATGTCCACTTCTACGCATCATACGCCCTCCTTATGCTATTCCCAAAGATCGAACTAAACATCCAGCGGGATTTTGCTAAAGCCGTGTTGTCAGAAGATAAAAGGAAAGTTAAGTTCCTAGCAGAAGGAAACTGGGGAATCCGCAAGGTCAGAGGCGCTGTTCCTCACGATCTAGGGATGCACGATCCGTGGAACGAGATGAATGCCTACAACATACACGACACAAGCAAGTGGAAGGATCTTAACCCAAAGTTTGTGCTTCAGGTGTACAGAGACTTTGCAGCTACAGGAGATTACCAGTTTGGAATAGATGTTTGGCCTGCAGTTCGTGCTGCTATGGAGTACATGGAGCAGTTTGATAGAGACAATGATGATCTGATAGAGAACGACGGTTTCCCGGATCAGACGTATGATACGTGGACCGTTCATGGAGTGAGCGCCTACTGTGGTTGCCTGTGGCTTGCTGCTCTTCAAGCTGCAGCGGCAATGGCTCTTCAAATTGGTGATAAGTTCTTTGCCGAGTTATGTAAGAATAAGTTTTTGAATGCAAAGGCAGCATTGGAAGCGAAACTCTGGAACGGAACGTACCTGAATTATGACAGTGGGGCGAGCAGTAACAGCAAATCTATACAGACTGATCAGCTGGCTGGTCAGTGGTATACTGCATCCTCAGGTCTGCCTCCAATTTTTGAGGATTTCAAAATCAGAAGCACTCTGCAAAAGATATTTGATTTCAATGTGATGAAGACCAAAGGAGGGAGAATGGGTGCTGTGAATGGGATGCATCCTGATGGGAAAGTTGATGAGACGTGTATGCAGTCGCGTGAGATATGGACAGGTGTCACTTATGCAGCTGCAGCTACTATGATCCTCTCTGGAATGGAGGAACAAGGGTTCACTACCGCTGAGGGTATTTTCACAGCTGGCTGGTCAGAAGAAGGCTTTGGGTAAGTTTTAGTCAGTCTGTTATAAGTTTAGTTTGTTTTTTTTTTGGGAAGTTTTCATTTGAGGATGACATGTTTGAACTGGATTTAGATATTGGTTCCAAACACCGGAAGGTTGGACAACGGATGGGCATTACAGGTCATTGATATACATGAGACCTCTGGCAATATGGGGAATGCAATGGGCGCTGTCGTTGCCAAAGGCAATTCTTGATGGTCCTAAGATCAACATGATGGACAGAGTTCACATGTCCCCTATAAGCCGCAGATTCTCTCACAACGTCAAAGTTGTAAAACACAAAGCTAACTGTTTCGGCAAATGTAAATTAAGCTGTCCCTGCTGAAAATAAAATCTAAAGTAGCTGACGTGTGGAGTTTTTGGGTTTGTAATATAATTTACAGGGAGGGACTATGGATAATATGGAAACGTTCCTAGAGTTTTACAGTACATTTTGCTTGTGTAAATATATAGAGAGAAAGAAATTATGTTTTGCAGGAAGATGATAAGTTTGTAACCTAACCACTTTGCTTCTTAGTTAATAAGAACCTGAGAAGAACATTTTGTAATCTGTCTACGTACTGGATTTCTCAGAGCATGCCCATTAGAGGTTTTTAAGAGAGGTTTACACGTTTTCGAGGGGAAAAGTGGTGAACCCGGTTTGCGTGGGTTCGTTGTGGTGAATCTGGATCGTCACGGGTTCGGCCCGTCACACGGGTCGTGATTCACCGAAATTTTTTTTTTTTTTTGGAAAAGGTCAAAAAAAAAAAAAATTAAAAACGTGCCTAAGAATTCGTGCCTGTCCAGTATCACTGATGGGAATGCTCTCAAACTGTTCTTTATCTCAGTTTAGCCAAGGAATGCTTTAAAACATGTAAACCCCATTTTGGTTCTCTCTCGCAATCATCTCATGTGTAATGACATCAGCAAAAGTGTCTAAGCAAGAAGTTATTATTATTACTCAAGTGGCTCCGTTTGCTTCATTTTCTTCTGTTGCAAATCTTTGCAGTAAATGTCGCTGTAAAAATTGGAAGAAATTCCTTTTCTAAAGACTTTTAGAGATAAAATCATTAGTCTAGACCGTTTAGTTGTTTCTTGACGTTAGAATACAATGTATTTGACCGTAAGTGTCAAAAAGTGTGTAAAAAAATAAAATGAAAGTTTTTGACCGTTGGATCATATACCAAAGAGTCAAAAAGTGTGTGAAATGAAATAAAAGTCTGTTAAAGTGTCTTATAGAACCGTAATGAAACTCTTTATTTAATAAATAGGCGACAACAAGCAAACGTATGCTAAGTTTGGTCACCATTTTTGTCTAAAACCACTCTCTGAAGAACAATAATGTTGGGACCTCAGTGCTGTGAAAACCCACCGGTTCTTAACCCGCTCTCCGGGTCGGGTCATGTGGAGAAGCTATGTGGTCTCGATGCCTACGTCTCTGGCTCTCCAGATTCCAAGAAGTGCGTCCTCCTCGTCTCGGATATTTATGGTAAACATTACTGTTTTGTGTCTTTTATCTGATTGAAAGTCATTTATATTTATTTAGAGACATCTGTTGATTTGGTCATTTCTCATCTCTGTGTTCTGACTTCACTTCGTGTTTTCTTCTTCAGGATATGAAGCTCCAAACTTGAGGTATTATATATAACTTATCTCCTCGTCCGTGATTACTTGTGTTGCAGTCTCGTTAGATTCTGCATGTGTGTTTGTATATAGTTTGCTTTGTTTTGCATTTTGTACAAGCTGAAATTTTATAAGATGTTCAAATTTGAAGTTTAATATTATTTGATCTGATCTAAATTCTAATATCAGTGGATAGGATGTTACTGTGTGTTACTGTCTGAATTTTTTTTTTTACTGTCTGAAAGTTTTTGTTTATAAGCTTTGAGTTATTGTTTAGTAGCATTTTTTAAGATTCTGTGCCACAACTACAAAATGAATGTTTAATGGAGTGAGAGTTCTTTCATGTTATTATGTTTTTAAGGGAGCTTGCGGACAAGGTTGCAGCTTTTGGATTCTATGTTGTGGTTCCTGATTACTTCTATGGAGATCCTTATGATCCCTCTCATCAAAACAGACCTGTTCCTGTCTGGATCAAAGACCACGGCCCTGTTCGTTTCCTTTTCCCATAGATGTTATGTCATCTTGTTCTGTTGTTTTCATAGGTTCCATATGAACCTGTTCATATTCTCTTTTAATAGGATAAGGGGTTTGAAGACACAAAGCCAGTACTTGAAGCTATAAAGAACAAAGGCATAACTGCCATTGGGTCTGCAGGGATATGTTGGGGTGGTGAGTTTATTAGTCTTTGTCACATCTCAAGTATGTTGTAAAGATGCTTAGACCAAGATATTAGTGACACACTCTTTCACTACTAACATCTGGAAAGTGTCTGATGCATATTACTTATTCTCTCTCTCTCTTGTGTTAAAAAATGATCTTCAGGAAAAGTGGTGGTGGAATTGTCTAAACAAGAGCTGATCCAAGCAGCTGTTTTGCTTCATCCTACTTATGTCACTGTGGATGATATCAAGGGTAAAGTGACCTTTGGTACTTTTGATAACACATATGCTTCCATCTTGATTCTTCACATAAACCTGAGGAACATAAACCCTCATGCGTCCCCTTATGCTTTGTCTTTTGGTTATACCTCTTATGGATTTGACGATTTCATGCAGGTGTGAAGGTTCCAATAGCTATACTAGGAGCTGAGGATGATTTTTTGACACCACCAGCACTCGTGAAGCAATTTGAGGAGATTCTTGCTTCCAAACCTGAGGTAAAATCCTCTGCTTCTTCTGCAACTCAACAGTGCCATACTAACTTTTATTGGGAATGTGTAGGTGAGTAGTTATGTGAAGATTTTCCCGAATGTCTCACACGGTTGGACAACTCGGTACGACATCAATGAGCCAGAGGCGGTTAAAGCTGCGGAAGAAGCTCACAAGGAGATGCTTGACTGGTTTGTGACTTACGTCAAATGAATGAGAATAGGCTCTCTTAAGTGATCATATCTGCTACTGCTAGTTGAATAAAAAAAAGGAGAGAACTAGCAAGTTATAATAAAACTCTTGGTTTGTTTGTGTCTCTCTACTCTCTATCATTGTCTATAGGCTTTTCTTCAGAGTTTGGTCTGTGATTATATATGATTGCAAAATTTACCTTTTGTCATCATCTTTAATTAGATTGCAATATGAAAAAAGATATCAAAACATATATATTTGCAATCTACATGTATAAATAATACAAATCCGTATCAGCTTCTTATATTTCTAAATTTACTCAACTCTTTTTATTTGTTGTGAACTCGTTGGCTATTTTCGCAAATTTAAACTTGTCTAAGCCAACACCACAAAGTAATTTTATATTTCACTTCCAGTAAATAAACTAGTTATCCTCTTGCTTTCTCCGTTTTGTTATGAGTTTTTTGTTTGGTAAATGTCTTAGAATTGGATTTATCCTTTTTTTTTCTTTGAAAGTTGTAGTTTCCCTTTAGTTAGGGCTATCCTTTCCCTGTATATAGGATTTTTGTTTTTGGAGGTTTTGGAAACCTGCAGCTCTTTATATTCCACCGTTTAACCTCATCTTATAATCATCCTAGTAATTTCCAATGTATGAACTTGAGTATAAGAAATTTAAAAAAAAAACATAAAAGACGTTGTAGAGCTAAGAAAGACTCCTAGACAAGTTAACAATTTTGGAGAACCAAATCTCAACTTACAAGCAATATAGATTTTGGTAAATTTTCCCAAAATATTTTTATAGTCTGTGTACTTCAACAACAATAAGGAAAAAAAAGTCGAATATCTCTAAATTTATTTTGTTGACTAAAGAAAATCTGTAAGTTTACAGTTACAAAAAAAAATCCGTAATTTTATTTACAAGGAAAAAAGAAAAGGTAACGGCGTTATCTCTCTCCAACCACGCCTCTATATATATAGAACCTGCAATCGCAAAATCAAGCGAAAACGCTCCTTCTTCTTCCCCTGCTCACACCTGAAACCCAAAAAAAAAACAAATTAGGGTTTTATTCTCCCGATTGCGTCCGATCGAATCCGATCGAATGGCGAAAAGACTATTCGCGGTGCTCGAGTGCCAATCCCTACTCGAGAATCTACCTCCCTTCGTTGACACCACCAAACGCCCTAAAAACTCCTCAGACGCCGATAGTCCAACGTGCGTATCCCCGAACTCGGTGATCGGATTCCCGGAGCTGACGGAGGAGCCGAGCCTCGATTCGGATCGGGGCGTTTTGTGCCGGCTGTGCGTTAGGTTACCGGACGGGAGGAAAGTGGAGAGGAGGTTTCTGAGATCAGAGTCTGTTCAGCTTCTCTGGTCGTTTTGCTATTCGTTGATTGGTGAATCGGAGAGGAAGGAGAGGTGTTTTAAGTTGATTCAAGCGGTTCCTGGGGAGTATAAGAGTCTTTATTATGGATCTGAGACGAGTTTTGATGAGTCTGGGCTTGCTAACTCGTTGATCTCTGTCGTTTGGGTGTGAATAAGTTATTTTGGTTATTATTTTATCTTTGTAGTTTTCTTCTATGGGTTTGAACAGTTTATATTGGGAATTATTGGATCAAAACATAACGTCTGTTTACAAAGTCAATTTTTATTATCTGAAGTCATCTTTTCTGCCTTTAAGATATGTGTCGTCGTGTCTTTGTTTCTCTGCTATCTTGTCGTTCTGCTCAGTTTTTAGGCTGATGCGAGAGACATTCTCTCGCTGTAATCGTGCTCTTTCTTGCAGTCGCTCACCAGATCATATGCCTTTTCTCGTTGCTCCTCTCCATCACAGAGATCATAAAGCTCTTATTTTTATGATCGTTGCATCTGTGATGTGTCTTTGGATTGAAAGTGTTGCTTTACAGAAGATTTGGTCTCAGCATTTGGGCACTAGTTGCGGTACCAATGACGGGGCATTAGATAGATTACTCATTGTGTTCTTTGTTGTACAAAGGCGTCTGTCTGTTCTATTGCTTAGGCGTAACGTAATTGAGATGACGTCTTGACATGATTGCTTCCATCTTCTACTTTTATGTTCTTGGCATGTCTTTTGTAGCAGCTGATTTGTTACCAGTAATCATCCTTTCGGTGAAGGATATCATGTATAAAATCTCTTTTGACATAAGAAATTATTAGATGATTGATGAATAAGTTTCAGTTATTTTCAGAAACTCTTTAAATGATTTAAAGTTTCTAATTAACTAAAAAAACCTTCCAAAATTTTATCAGTGACTAGATACATATGACCATTACAAAGATAATTTTATAAATATTTTACATATACTTTTAACTAGGGTTTTATTTATTTTCCAAGTATTCTATATCTATATGATTATGATGAAACAATACAACACTAACTCTTATGTTTTTCTTTTTAATTACAATAGATTGTCAAAACTCTCAACTGTTTTTCTTTCATTTGGTTATTTTTGAAGTTTTCTCTTTTTTTTTTTTATAAATAAGATATTGATCCATTCTTCCACAAAAATGTGGCTCAAAAGTTTTCTTGTTTGTATACTAGGTTTTCATATTTTCAATTGTTTGTTTCACTAAACTCTTATATTTTCTTCTATTTCTGACAAAAAATAAAACAGTTCATTTTTTTTTCACTTTGTTTTTTTTTTGTAAGTCTTTTCTTCTACTTGATTTTGATTCCTTTCTTCCACAAATTTTTGATTGAATCTTCTCATGTTTATATAGAAGTGTTTGCATATTTTTAACTATTTTTTCTTTTCATAGAATTTAAATATGCTCAATGTCTTTTTATTCAATAAGATCTTGATTCCCATCCTTCACAACAAATGTGATTAATGTTTTCTTGTTTATACACAAGTTTTTGCATAGTTTTTATTTTTTTGTTCACTGAATTTCTGTTTTTTTTTTTGCTCTAGTTACTAAAAAACTAGTCTCATTTTTACATTCATTTGGTTTATTTATGAAACATTCTCTTTTATTTGATTTTGATTTTTTTCTTCAACGAAAAATATTATTTTAACCTTCTCTTGTCATATGAATATTTGCATATATTTGAAACTAATTACTTTTCTCCACGAAACTACAATATGTACAGCCTATCCTTAATATTTTCTTCATTGTATAAGATATTCCACTATTCCACCAAAAATGTAATTTGAATGTTCTCTCGTTTATATGCAAGCTTTTACATATTTTAAACTAATTTTTTGAAACTCCTATACATTCTCTGTGTTTTTAACAAACAAGTTTTAAAATGTCTTTCATTTGATTTATTTTTCAAGTCATCTGTCCTACTTAATGTTGATTACTCTCTTTAAAAAAAAAATAATAATTTGAATATTCTCTTGTTTATTTTTTTATATCACTGATAGTTTGAATAGTTCAAAACTGAAAACAAATGTACATAAGGAAAAATAAAATGAGATATCAATAGACACCTAAACAAAATGAATGGAAACTCACCAAATTAACCCCTTATTTTTGAGACTCCAAAGCGAAATGATGATGAAGCCACATCGGAACATGTCTGGCGATGTATGACTGGTGACGCTAATCACGAGTGACATTTAGAGCAATTGCCGCTGCCGTTTCATTGCGTTTCTAAAAGGCGTATTCTAAGTTCCATGTGTCTATTCTTGCCAAAAGAGAAACAATATTATGGCGGATGAGGCTGAAGTCAAGGTTTTGCTGGTTATCAGGCTTTGTGAGTACGTCATGAAGGCTGTCGGACGATGTCTCAAAAATAATATTTGAGAAATGTAAATTATCCATACATTCGACCGCACAGAACATAGCCCATATATCCGCTTATGTTTTTGTACGCATATAAGAGTAAGCCTGACGGCTATGCATGATCGTAACCCCATTTCCATCACGTAAAATCCATGAAGCACCACTAGGTTGATTGGATTTCACCCATGAGGATCCAATATTACATTTTAGGAAACCCATGGACGGAGGTCTCCATCGCACAATTCCCGTATCGATACTAGCAACCCCATCACTCCTTTCTGTGAAAGTATCAAACCATACTGATTCTGCTTCATAGGCTTTCGTAGCCACAACCGAAGCGTCAATAACTTTGGTTTCAAAAGTAAAAACATTCTGAGCTTTCCAAATTTCCACAGTAACCATGGGAAGACTTTTCTTGTATGACTATTTAAAAATGTGGAATTGTGAGAGAACCCTCCTGGAGGTATTGGGAAATTCGATTGCTCCCATGTGGCTCCTGCTTTAACACAAGTAAAGAGGACATGACATATACTCTTAACCCCATTACCACAAAAATAACATATTTGGTCGATAGGAATACCCCGAGTAGACAAACGTTGTTTAACAACTAACGCACCAGATAGAAAACGCCACATGAAGTGTTTAATTTTTGGAGAGGATTTGGTCTTCCAAAGTTCCCTCCGCAAATGTTTTTCAATAGGAGTGAGAGAGTTATGTGGAGGGTGTTCATAATCCACCAAAGTCTCTGAAAACTTATACACACTCCGAGTCGAATATACCCCATTTGATGTGAAACCCTATTTAAAAGAATCCCTTAAATCCACTGCCAGTTTCAATAGTAATATCCTTTGAACATCTTTTGATGTAAAAATACGATGTAACAAATTAATATCCCATTGATTTGACCCCTGTAGGAATAAATCTGAAACTTTTAATGCTAAATCTATGGGACTATTTTCCCGGTACCTTGGAGGCCGGGGAATAATATCAATAACCCAGTTTTCTGCCCAAACATTAGTATCCATCTCATTACCAATATGTCGAAACAATCCCTTTTTGAGTAGTTCTCTACCGTGCATGATACTCCTCCATGAAAATGACGGAAATGTCCCCATACCACAATCAAATCCATTTTTTGTAATACTTGCCTTTAAGAATTCGAGAAACCAAGGAGTTCGGGTTATTCCAAATTCGCCAAGCTTGTTTTCCGAGCTAGCCTTAATTGAAACGGCCAATGTCATGAAAACCAAGCCCCTCCTGTTCTTTTGGTTTACATAAATTTTCCCAAGCAACCCAGGGAATCTTCCTCTTCTTATCCCCTTTGCTCCACCAAAACTCGATAATCGCACTCGTAATTCGTTCACAAAGACCTTTTGGTAGCCAAAAAACTGACATTGCATATACTGGGAGAGCTAGTGCAACCGACTTTATCAAAACTTCTTTGTCCCCCATCGACAAAGTTTTGGAGTACCACCCCTGTAACCCTCCTTCTAATTTCTCCTTGATAAAATTTAGTAGATCTTTTTTTTGATTCCTGAAAACATTTAGGAAGTCCAAGATATGACCCTTCTCCTCCTTCCTTCTCAATCCCCAGAACCCTTTTTACCGCTTGTTTGTGTCATCTATTATTATTTTTTTCCAAAAATGGTGAGGATTTCGCGTCCCCATAAAGTTTCAGATCTTTCATATTTTCCTCACTATCCTTGATAGAAGCTTCACACAACAATAAGCTATTGTCAGCAAATAACAAATGGTGAACCGAAGGGCTACCTGTGGCTAGCTTAATACCATGTAAATTCCCTAAAGATTCAGCTCTGTTCAAAACATGTACCGAGGCCTCTGCACATAAAATGAAAAGAAAAGGGGATAGAGGATCTCCTTGATGTATTCCTATTTCCGGTTTAATAAAACCATGGGAGCGTCCATTAAGTAGTACCGAAAAATTGACAGTAGTAATGCATGACATTATCCTAACGACTCATTTATGATCAAATCCCATTTTTTTCTAGTAATACCTCAAGGAAGTTCCATTTTACCCGGTCGTAGGCTTTAGACATATCTGTCTTTATAGCCATACTTTCTCTACCAATCTTATCATTTGTCCGTAGCCCATGTACTAATTCATGTGCTATAATGATATTGTTGGTAATTAATCTGCCTTCAACAAAAGCCCATTGTGTTTCTGATATTATATTAGGCATAATAACCTTCAAACGTTCACATGAGTTACGTGAAATAATCTTATATTGGACATTACAAAGACTAATGGGTCGCATATCCTTCATCTCCGTAGGATGTAAAATTTTTGGTAATAGGAATAACTGTGTATGATTCCACCCAGAAGGAATAATGGCTGTTTTAAAAAAACCTTGAACATCATCAATAATTTTCTGACCCACAATGTGCCAATATTTTTGGTAGAAAAAACCGATAAGACCATCTTCACCAGGAGCACTACTACTTTTAATACCAAAAGTTTCCTTCTTGATTTCTTCAGAAGAGACTTCTCTGATTAATGATATATTCATCTCAGAAGTAACCCTGCTTTCAAAACCATCGAACAAAGTTTCTAAATCACTTGGGTTGGAACTGGTACTGAAATATTCAGTAGCAATATGTCCTTTAGACCCCTCCGAATAATTTTCATTACCAAAAATATCTTTAAGCATCAGAATCTTATTTCTTATGTTTTCCCTTTAACCACATTATGAAAATAAGTTGTATTTCTACCCCCTTCCCGTAGCCATTCTTCTCTACTTTTTTTCCTCCAAAAAATTTTCTCTTCTCTATAAGCCATTGCCAAACCCTGCCTTAATCTCCGTAACAAACCATAAATAGGGAATTGTTTTGAGCTTTCCTTATCCAAATCAATTTTCAACCGTTCTATCCTTGTTTTTGAATTCCAATCATTCGTTTTTTTTAAGTTTGGACAATTCCGACCGACATCGAACAATACGATCAAGAACACTAAGATTCGAGTTAACGTTATCTACGTCCCATCCTCGAATAATGGCTTCATCTACGTTATTTTTACCATACAAACGTCTATCAAAATAAAACCGTCCCCTTTGCAAATTCTCAGGTTCTAGGGAAAAATCGACACGTAGGGGTCGATCAGAAGGCCACATACTCATATAGTCCGTAGACG
The DNA here is from genome assembly GCA_932364175.1 of Eruca vesicaria subsp. sativa. Lineage (NCBI taxonomy): Eukaryota > Viridiplantae > Streptophyta > Magnoliopsida > Brassicales > Brassicaceae > Eruca > Eruca vesicaria. The sequence goes on along the minus strand of CAKOAT010092710.1, from coordinate 13,509 downwards.
ATTGTGGAAATAGGCGAAACCACTCATCATTACCAAAGCTCGTATCTAGCCGGCATTGTATCCAATTATGATCCCTCCTACCTGACCATGAAAGAGTATTCCCGTGGTCTTCATTTCCCGAATTTTACATGCCTCAGCCATATTCCGAAAATCAAAGAAAGTCGTCTCCTCTCTAATAGAACCTACTAATTTTTTTCCATTATGCATTAGTTCATTAAAATCACCAATCAGAACTCATGCCTCATCTCTAGCCACACCAATATCCGATAATTTATCCCAGACATATCGTCTTCTCCCTCTTACAGGATCTCTATATACACATGAAAGACAAAACACCATGGAACCCATTGTCACTTTGAGGTCAATAATTATATTATCACTATTAATAATATCTACTGCATAGCAATTTTTCCACATTAAAGCTAACCCACCACTACGTCCAATTGGTTCCACCGTGTGTAAGCAGTCATACCCCAAGCTTGATTTTAAAGCATCCATATAAACAAACTTTTGTTTGGTTTCCATTAAAAATATAAAATCTGGAAAATATTGGCGTCGTAAATTGTATCCGAACTCCTAGCACCTTTACAATTCCAACTCAGTATATTCATAAAATATAATTTTTAATGGTGCTCCCATGTGATCAAGGTATAATGTTGACCATGTCATTACACCACCATTATACATATTAATGTATTCCCGTTGTAACTTTATTAAAAACACCCATCAATCATATATAATAAGCCAAAAATAATACTGTATTTCTATAAAAATTATCACCGATACCTCCCCATTATCTGACCATCAAATAAAATATGACAGCTTATCACCTTACATTTGAGAACATTTATAATAACGCAGCCATAATAACTTAACCAATTATTTTGGCTATACCGTGCATCAGTGCGTGTTTGAGGCCTAAACCATATCTCTTTCCAACCAAATATCTCCTGAACAAACAAAAATCCCAGTTGCCACCTAAGGAAATCACCTACTAACTCATCAAACCAGACCATGGTTTCATCATTTAAACCAGTATCGGTTAGTGGACTCAAAAGAATATCTGTGCGCCCATAACTCTGTTTTCTCTTAATATTTCCTTGTATGATTGCTTGTGTAAGAAACTCACAAAAAAATTCCCTTTCACATAAGAGAAAATTAATCTAATACCGAAAGTAAATACTAATAAACCATATTGACATTGAAAATACCGGGTTGGCCATCCCATGGTACAAGAGTCAAACCTCACCGAAGTAACCAAAGGGAAATTCCCGCCATAACCATAATCATAATATTGAAACCAAGAACACCATCTCACAAAACAAATCTCAATCCTCACCAGATCAACCAAAGTGAAATGCCATACAAAAATCAGATATTTGTCACAAAGCTCATTTTTGAAGGTCGTTACTCGTAATCCGATTAAGGCTACTTCTAATTCCAAACATACATACCATCTTGCATTATAATTATACAAAGTAGACCATTTTCGTTCTTGGGTCTTCACTGCAGACATGAGTGATGATCCCTGGCCATCAAAGAAAATAACACAAATGGAAAGTAAAACCATAAAGTTGTAAATACCACTACTACCACCTGGATTCACTTCTATTGTTATTTGAATCCCTTTCACTGTTAGAATAAATAACCATGATATAGCATCATAAGACTCCACAGCATTCATGTCCCATACAACTTCAAAAACAATCAACCAATGTGAGTTATTACTAATTGTGTAAAATCTAAAAAAACCGATGACCCCAAAGCCGACACACTGTTCTCTAATTACACGAAAGTACTCCCAATACATCAGTAAATTTGAAATCGTTAGACCATACTAGTAGCAACTATTTGGATAATATCCTATTCTCAGCACACAAGCCATATAAAATCTCAACAAGGCAGTCTTATTAAATAAAACCGGCCAATCCGCAGCCTTCAAACTTGAAATGGGGAAAAACAAACTCTTATAACACCAAAGGGAACAAACCACAACGATACAAACACCATGACACTCAAAAATAAGAGAAGAGATTTCATAGAACAATCCAACATTATTGGAAATTAAAAATACCATTAACCATAACAAATCTTCCACCATAAAATCCTGTCCACAAGGATTGAAAAACCAAACTCCAACCACGAAAAACCATCGCAGCAAATTAAAAGTAAACAAAAGACAAATGAAGAAACAAACACAAATACTTGCAAACTTAGAACATAAAAGAACCCGAGAGCCTGCTTGTAAACATTCAAACCAAGTTTTATCAAAAATCATCAGCCACACAACAGACCGACTATGGAGGGCCTGCTTGGAAGCAAAGATCACCCCTTAATTACCAAAGGAAGCACAACAACGAAACAAAAAACAGCTAGACCCATATAAGTGGTCTAGTGATTTCAACAGAAAAACCATCATTATTAAAAATAGAATTTAAAAGTCTGGAGACCCCCGCCTTAAACCTTACTGAGGGTGATAACAAAAGCTGAGCTGCTCGCTTCTTGGCATTACCATTCAGTTCCACTACATCCTCTACCGTATTCCCCACCATATCACCTTCAGGTCTCTTGAGAACCTGGCCATCCTCTTCCGTCTCAGGGAAGTCAGGAACCTCCGGAATCTCTCCTTGCTCCCACTCCTCCATATCCATACCCTCCTCCAACAGAAATTCCGAATCAGAACCAAGAGGTTCCTCTGTACCTAAAGGCTCATCATGTAACTCTTGATTGTCCAGCATCAGATCCTTTTCTCCCTCACCCATTGTTCCTTCGGTTGTTGAATTCTCAATCATAACAGTTTCCTCCATCACTACATCCGTAGGCCTACCAAGAGGAGCATCATTAGGAGCGTCATCGAAATTAAGCGCCTTACGCGCCTTTGATCCAGTTCCTTCCCCACTTCCTACAAAGGGATCACCCTTTGAAAACGTTTCCCTGTCTCCTTTAAAAGCCTCTGCCATCAAAATCTTCCACCCCACTTAACTGCTGATGAAAATCTTCCACCCCACTTAACTGCTGATGAAAATCTCTTGGATGTGAGTCAAACCTTCTATTTCCTTTATCTAAATGCCTCCCATTCAAAGAGGATCCTTCCCCCCCCCCCCCCCCCCCCCCCCCCC
>CAKOAT010092710.1:0-10290 GCA_932364175.1 Eruca vesicaria subsp. sativa | reverse complement strand
CCGGCTCAGGAGCCACCTTCACCAATTTTGGACACTGCGTCTCATCATGAGTTAACATGAAACACTCCTTACAAAAACCCACACACCGATCATATGTAAGTGTGACCATGACCTCAATTCCCTCCTCAAAATCCACCGCCATTGAGAATATCATGGGTTTAAACCCATCCAGCTCCACTCTAACTCGTCCCTCATCAAGATCCACCTCCCCAAGAACCTTCCTAAAGCATCTTCAATACTTCTAAAAGTCTGTTCATCCCATAGCTGAAGAGGGATGTCCATGACTCGCACCCAAAAGATAATTTTGGAAGGATAGTTTACCTCCAAAACAGGCCTCCATCGAACTAAGGAGATCATCCAGAGATAAAAATGGAAAGGCTCCTTGCTCAGAACCTCATTGATATCCTCCTCCTGTACAAAATCGAACCGGAAACGTCCCATTCCTAGGTCCGTACCCGTTACTTTCCCTTCGACAGACCAAAATCGCGGAAGTAAAAACAACAGTGTCTTCATTTCTTGCTTTTGCGGATTCATACATCTTCCAATGAGCGTCTTGGAGTACCTTGCAATACGTGCTAAATTGTCAAAACGAGGCACCTTCACTTGCAACACTGGCTTAGTTCCTTCAACCTTCTTTCCTTCAGATCTCGCCATCCATTGTCCTTGAGACATAATTGAGACAATGATAAAAAACCGTAGAAGAGCAAAACTTTGTAGCTCTGGATATGTTTGAGTAGTGGTGATAGCTCTTTCGTCCCAATAGAATGACTATATATACTCGAAAATCAGAGGACAAATCGCCATCTTCAAACCTAAGATACACAATCAATCCAATAAAGGCACACCCACTTGAGAATTCAGTACCCAAATCACAATTTCCCTTTTCCCAGATCTAACAATAATGTAGAGTATCACCCTCCAAAACCCTCTTTTCCTTATTTGTCCCCAAAAAATTCTGAGCAAAAACATTTCCATTAACACCCATCGATCCCCTCTCAATCCACTTCTGGAAACCAAATCGAACCTTGTGGAGAAATCAAAAACCAGCTCCTTCCACCAATCAATACAAATCTTAGAAACCTTTAGAACCAAATCGCATCCCTCAAAGCTCAGATCTATCAGATCTCTTAAGGATCCAGACAAATCCAAATCTTCATACCTTTGAAAACCATAAACACCAATATCCACAGGAGAAAATATAATCCCGAATCTAAGAGATCCCATATCAAATTACAAATCTTCAATGATCTTCAAAAATCGCCCCAGATCGCTCAAGAATTTGAGACTTCTGTCTTTTTCATCTTCTGTTCTGTAAGAATTATGGACGGAGCTGCCGCGTATAGTCCACGCACGGTGGAAGAGATTTTCAGAGAGTTTTCCATATTCTCTTGTTTATATAAGAGTATTTTGCGTATTTTAAACTAATTTTTGTAAACTTTTCCTGAATCTTCTCTACTTTATATAAGATCTGAAATCTCCTTGTGCACTAAAAATGTAATTTGAAAGTTCTCTTGTTTATATTGGACTGTTGGAAATTTTAAACTAGTTTTTTCAGAGATTATATATTTTCTATGTTTTCTAAAAAGCAAGTCACATTCTATCTTTTATTTGATATATTATTAAATGATTCTCTTCTGATTAATCTTCTTTTCTCTTTTTTTATGAAAATGTTATTTGCGTCTTTTCTTATTCATATAAAAGTTCTTGCATATCTTAAACTAATTGTTTTTAATGAAATTCATAATATGATCAATGTCTCATTATCCTTATTTTTTATATAAAATCTCGATTCCCCTTATCTCTGTAAGTATTCCCCTTATTTTCCTAATTTTTTCATTCACTTTTCATCTTTCTACTTTCTTCTCCTTCTCCTTCGTTCATTCGTTCATCTTTGGTCTCCTCCTTCATGATTTCAATATCCTCTTCCTCTTTTATTTTCTTCAATATCTTTTTCTTTGTTTGTATTTTTTTTACTTCTTTATTTTTCATTATTTTGTGTGTTTTAGTCTTTGATTCACTTTCTTTCCTTCGATTTTGTTCTTCGATTCACTTATTTTATATGATTCACTTATTTTATTCATTAAATCTCTTTTCGATTTTTCAAAACAAAGATTTTTTTTTTCTATTTCTCTTCAATGTATAGATTTAAGAAAAGATGAAAACCATAGAACTATTTTTTTGTAAAAAAATAGTTTTCTAAGTTATATTATTGCTCATATAAAATTTTGTATAACTAGATTTAGCTATATCAAGTTGTGTTGTGACGTATAAATTTATATAACTAGAATTCTCGTTATACCAAGTTATGCTTTTGTTCAAGTACAACTTTTGTATATAATGGTATAACCTAGTATAACCAAATATAATTTATCAAATTGTAATTATACAATTAAAATCAAAATCAAAATTAAAATTAAAATTAAATTTGAAAAAATGAAATTGGAATTATGAGAAATAACGTAAAAATAAAAATGAAATTCTATTAATTTATAGAAGTAAGGAAAAAATAAAACGTATGTTAGAATAAACAAGAGTAAGTTAGATTATTTTTTCCATTAAAAACATTGTAACATTTGGTTCTTATGGAATCTTCTAACACAAAATCATTTAAAGCAAAACAATTCCAATTGTTACTTTGTTGTACCCAAGTAGAGAAGTAGTCATGAAACCAATAAGACAAATCACAAGTCCTATCCAACCTTAGGTTAAGGTAATCTATTAGTATAAAGAAGAGTTTCACTCTTGCTTAGAGTGCCATGTCACTAATTAGATGATGGAAAATGTGCCACGTGTATTAGTGAAAACGATTATGAATTTCGTATGTGTTGGGTCCTTTAATGGGCTTCCTTTTTGTTTTTTTGTTTTACATTTGTGTGGACCTCTATTGGACTCTTAATCATGCCCTCGAGAATCCACAATCTCTACTAACACTATTCAGCTTCGCCGTTCTTCATACTGTCGTAGAAAAAATGATCCGTTACGGATTCAGACTGAATCGAAGCTACATCTTGAATGCAGCCGTTAACAAAAGCTCTCCACCAATCTCACGACATGTCATTGAATGCATCCCTATCACTTCCTTTCTGTGAACTTCGAGTATAAAACGGTATGTTTTCTTCAGTGAAAATCATCAGTTCAATCTTTTCATTCATATGATTTCTTAAAGATTCCATTTGAGTTTGATTTCAGCCTTCTTCGTTTATTGAGTTTGTTTCCCATATGTTCATGTATTGCAGGCAATTCTCATAAAAGCCACTATGTAAACAAGGAGATGGGGAATGCGTGTACAAGAAGTACTCTTAAGCGGCTATCAAGCATTACTCCACAGTCATGGAGATTGACGATGAAGAAATCTCTTTAATCAAAAATCGTTATGTTGTTCGTCTGGAGATGGGAAAGATATAGTCTTTATGAATTAATAGAAACCTTGATTATTTCTGTTTTATAAGGCATACATTTGAATCGCTTACATTACTGTTTCTGTATAGAACAAACAAAATCACAATAATTCTTATTACTTCTGAACAAGAAAACAAAATCTATCTTAAGCAGCAACTTCTTGATTCTTGGAAAAAGACATAAAGATGATGCAAGCTCCTCATATTTTGTTCAATGTTCAGCTCATGACTCAGGAGGGTGATGAAGTGGAGGCTCAGGAGTATGAGAGGCTGTGAATGAGCCTGAGATAGAGAAGAAACAAGAACCGGGGGGACGGAGTCTGAAAAACAGAAGGCAGAGAAGCAGAGGAAGCAGAAAGCTTTAAGGAGAAAGAGATGGATAATGCTGCATACAAAGACATCGAAACTGCTATTCAAGAAGACATTAGATTTCAATGGGAGGGAGAGACAGAAATGAGAATAGGTGAGGCATTTAAATAGGAAAGCTGCTGAGGCAGAGAGAAAGCACATAGAAGAAAGATAAAAAGAAGCCTAAAGAGCACGTCAAGCTGCAGAGAAGGAAACTGCTAGACTGAGAATGAGACAAGAGAAGACACTTCCTCTTGAAGGATCTGTGAAAGGACATGATGCTACACATGTAAGTTCTCTTTCTTTGCCACTCATTATGCCACTCATTACTTTTACTTCGCTCTTTAAAGGTCACACTATTACCTAATCTATGCAAAGCTCTATTTTTGATTTTGTTGGGATTCAGAACTTTGTGATGATATAAAACTTTAATTTTAGCAAGTCTTATAAATCTGTCTCTATAAATTTATAGACAGCAGAAGTTGTTTGATCTTTTGTTGATGCTAGATGAATTCTCTGGTAAGTTCTTTGAAGCAACATAAACATATACACATTACATTTATACATAGATGAATTAGAAAATCTGTTTTATGTAATGTGTCTCAAACATTTGGTGTACGATGCTTTCAGGGAGTTAAAATAAGCAGACGGTACATGAAAACTATATGGTCGGCATGATTGTTGGAAAGGCAATGAACGAAAGATAGAATTGGTTAGAAGATTCCAATTGATTCAAGCTAAACCTGAGGAAAGTCGCCAAGGTCAAGCAAATGAAGTTTCCCCAATACGAGTCAGAGACATTCGTTTTTCAAGCTGAGCCCCTCATAACTCACAAGATTTCTGTGACACTTTTCATCCTTTGTTAAATTGTGTTGCATTTATTTTAAAATAAAAAGCAAATCAACAAGAGTCATAACCATAAGTTTCCAATAGTTATACACTTGACTAATGGCAAAGTAATTTATCAATCAAAAGACGAGAACCATACAATAGTGAATATAATATTCCCAATGTATTTACCATAGTAGTACACTTAACATACTGTATCTATTTTTTTGGCACATCTTATTATCATATGGGTCAATCCAAAAATATATAAAGAGATATACAATTAAAAGAAACATTTTAACCATCTACACCAAAAAAATTATACATTAATAAACTATGCATTACAACAGATTCAACCATAATCTAAATTCTAATCTAATTTTAAATCAAGTAGCTATATATATATATATGTATAATTACAGATTTCAATTATATATGTATAATTTTTTATTAGCATATTGTTAGAATCTAAAAATGATATGAAAATAAGATTAAAACTTTAAAACTAATAAAAATTTAATAACAACTAATTTATTTAGATATATATTAAAGAACCAATATTATTTTTATGAAATCTTATTACAATTTTTTTTCCATTTTTAACTTTGAATTAAAAAAACGGATTTAAATATCAAATCAGGTTATCTTTTTAGCGATTTTTGGTTATTGACCGGTTTTACCGGTTTAATTCAAATCTGATTTTTGGCATAGTCTGGCAACGAAAAAAAAAGACAACAAAGAAATTAGATGATTATACTAATAAGAACACAAATTCATTAATATTTGTAACAATCGTATTAAATATATAGAGAATTATAATACATTTAAATACTCAAACAAATAAATACATCAAAATTTATTTAAAATATACAAAAAACCCGGGCGTAGCCCGGAAAAAGTCTCTAGTACAAGTATATAAAACATAGAAATAAACTATGGTTCTTGAGTGCTGGCCCAAACTTTCTCAAGTGTTAGAATCAGAAACGGAAGCAACACTTCTTTTTGGTTCGATGCATGGTCTCAGCTTGGTGGAATCATCGAGTTATCAGGATATAGAGGTTGTACTGACCTAGGTTATCCTATTGACTCTACAGCAGAAAGAGCAGTTCAACAATGCCCACCAAGAAGACATAGAGCTCCTCACTCGGCGTAATGAATAGAAAGCGTGTGTTGTATTGATTCACAAGAAGTCGTATATATACAAGGTAGAGTTAAGAAGGAAAAGGAAACAAGTAGATAACTACATATAACTTATAGTAATTATCCTAAAGTATTTCATATCATTATCTCTATACCCCCCCCCCCCTCAAGTTGGATAACTTATAGTAATTATCCTAAAGTATTTCATATCATTATCTTTATACCCCCTCCCTCAATTTGGAGTTGAGATGTCTTGAATCCCCAGCTTGAACAATGAGTAACAATATGTAGACGGATGTAGCGCCTTAGTTAGAAGATCAGCCGGATGTTCAGTAGTTCGAATATGTTTGATATAGATTAACTTGTCTTGTACAACATCACGCACTTGATGACGGTCACTTTCAATATGTTTGGTCCGCTCGTGAAACACCGGACTGGCAGAATTGTAGATGGCTGATTTACTATCACAAAACAGTCTCATTGGCTGTGGATGAGAAACACCAAAAGCACGACGCAACTGGTTTATCCATTTTAGTTCCTGTAAAGCCTATGCCCTTGAGTGATACTCAGCTTCAGCAGAGGAGACTGAGACTGAGACTGTGTTATGTTTCTTTGTTTTTCAGGAGATAGGAGAGTTACCAAGGAGGACGATGTAGGCACTAAAAGAGCGCCGAGTAAGAGGACATGGTTGCCAATCAGAGTCGTAATAAGCAAATTGAACAGTGTAATCAGACCGTAGTAGAACATCTTGTGAAGGAGTGCCTTTGAGATATCTGACGACCCGAAGAGCAGCATCCATATGATCTTGTCGTGGTGATTTCATGAACTGAGTAAGAATATGAACTACGTAAGAGAGTTCTGGTCTGGTGAACGTAAGATAGATGAGACGTCCAACGAGCCGATATGCCTTTGTTTTAGAAATAAGAGGTCCATCAGCCAATGATAGCTTGTGATTAGGTTCAATGGGGACCGTAGAAGGTTTGGAACCTAGTAAACCCGTCTCAGCCACAATATCAAGGATATACTTGCGTTAAGACAAGAAGATGTCTTCCTTACTGCGAGCCACCTCAACACCTACAAAATATTTCAACTTACCAAGATCTTTCAGAAGAGTAGATAGATCATTGCTTGCTATGATGAAGTAGTCGACGTAGATAAGGATATCTAGAATGATAGAACCCCGATTATAAGAAAAGTGAGAATAGTCAGCTCGACTCTGAATAAAACAGTAGAACTTCAAAGCCTTGGTGAGTTTTGCAAACCAGAAACGAAGGCCATAGATAGATTTTCTGACACGAGCAACCTTCGTATGGTCAGGATCTTCAAAACCTTTTGGAAGTTTCATATACACATCTTCTTCCAAGTCACCATGTTGAAAGGCATTATATTATGTACATCCATTTGATGTATTTTCCATTGCTTAATCGCCGCAACTTCAAGCAAGAGACAAATAAAATAAGGATTTATGACAGGTGCGAACGTGTCTTTTTAATATATGCCCTATTTTTGACAGTTTCCACATGTCACTAGATGTGATTTACAACGCTTAAGTCTTCCTTGCGAGTCATAATTGGTTTTGTAAATCCATTGGCTCAAGATTAACTTTTACCAGGCAACAACTTTGTAACATCCCAAGTACCATTGAGAACATGAGGGTCATGTTCTTCAGTCATAAAATTTCTCCAACCTTTGTGACGAACAACTTCTTTATAAAAAGAGGGTTCAACATCCGATGTAATAGCTGCCAAGAAAACCTTGTGGTTTGGAGAAAATATAGCGTCAGATACATAACTAGCAATGGAATATGGAGTGTTACCTGAGACCATAGAAGAGACACAATGAGTAGAGTCGGAAGTAACAAAGAGAGGTGTATTATTTTTTTGGGCAGAATGCATGACGTAGTTCTTAGGCAACACAGATCCTTGGCGTTGACGATGTCCTCGACCTAAGAGTTCAGGGAGACCTGGAGATGGAGGCTCGTGAGGCTGTCGGTAGATACAGGTGTAGAAGTATGGAGCCTAGTGGAGGGTATAGGTGTAGTAGGATCAAGAGTAGCAGGTAGGACTGTAGGCGTCAAAGTTGCTTCAATTACAGCTGAAGTGTTATCAGGAGTATTATTCGCAGAATCAGAATCAGAATCAGATCGAGTGTCATATCGGATGGTGGTGTGGTTGTGATGGGAATTTCATCGGTTGTAGCAGGAGCTTCATCAACGGGAGAGATATGTGACGTTGGTATAATTATGGTTTGTGGTGATGGAAGTATATAATCATCGTATGGTAGATCGTGTTGATATTGAGGAGGTGAGTTGTGAGGAAGACCAGGAAACTCATCTTCCATGAATACAACATCATGGCTAGTAAAGAACTCGTTGGTTTGAAGATCGTAGAGATCCCAAGATTTCTTGCCATATGGATAACAAACAGACATTTGCGACTGCAGTCTCCTAATTTATCTTTATCACGATGTTTATGATGAGCATAGCATAAGCAGCCAAACACTCAGAGAGTACCATAAGAGGGCGGTGAACCATGTAGGATTTTGTAGGGTGACTTGCCATCATGTATTCTTGTAGAATTTTGGTTTATAAGGTGTGCAGTCGTTAGTATACTCTCGCCCCAAAAGGTAGTAGAAAGATTAGCTTGAAACAAACACGCACGAGCAACATTTAAGATATGCTGATGCTTGCGTTCAACATGGCTGTTCTGTTGAGGAGTACCAACACATGAAGTTTGGTGTATAATATACCTTGTTGACGAAAGCAAGACTTAAGTACTATGAAATCAGTTTCATTATCAGTCCGAAAGGCTTGTACAGGCCGGTTATATTGCCTAGTACTCATGGCGCATAAGTTCTTGAGTAAAGTTTCAACTTCAGATTTTTCCAGCATTAAATGTATCCAAACTGCTCGAGAGAAATTATCAACAATGGTTAAGAAATAGAATGCTGCACATGAAGAGGGAGTTCTGTAAGTACCCCAAACATCACAATGAACTAAATCAAAAGGTGCATAAGCTTTATTAAAACTCTCATAACAAACATCATGTGTTTGCTATGCGCGAAAACATACATCACACGAACGTGTGTGTCCGAAATCTAACTAACTGTCTAAGGAAGATAAAAATTTATTATATGGGTGTCCAAGTCTTCGCTGCCTCAATACTGAAGAAGAAGGTGTTTTGGTCTGTCCAGTTTATCAGGCACGTGCCACTGTTACACCCAAAAAATAATACGCACTCTCTCGCTCCTCACTTGCTCCAATCAGAATCCTCGTAAAACGGTCATGCATAACACAAAGTGTATCAGTAAAAATAGTGATGCAGCCTGTCTGTTTAAGAAGCTTAGAAACTGAGATGAGTGTGCATTTTAAGTCAGGGATGTAAAGAACGCCTATAAGAAAGTAATCGGAGCTCAAGGGCAACATTCCCATCTTTGTTGCCCGAGAGGCCTGTCCATTTGGGAACGTTACAGACAAAGGAATAATGTCTTGAACATCTCGTAGTAAAGATAAATCACCTGTCATGTGGTGAGAGGCTCATGTATCAATGATAACATCACGAAGAGTAGTTTTACATGTCATGCGATATGTAGAAAGCTGTGATTACTGATTTTGTAGAAGAGTGATTAGAGCTGAGATTTGATCGGATGGTAATGAATTGGTAGAGTTGGAAGTTGATACGAAACGAGAAGCATTGGCTCGCCCTCGTCCACGACCGCGACCACCACCACGAACTCGTTGATTATAAGTAATAGATTGTCATGTTCTTTGTTGTTGTTCGTTGAACCAGTCAGAATAACCATGTAGAAGAAAACACTCGGAAGCTTCATGACCTTTTCGATTACAGTGAGTGAAAACTCGATTTGGATCACGGCTCTGGAAAGTGTTAGCACCAGCAACAGTAGTTGATGAAGTAGATTGCACCAGTGATTCTGTTTTAGCAGAGAATCCAATAAGATCAAGTTTTAGCTCAGTGGTGTGCATGGTGTGTGTGAGGGATAAAACTCACTTTCTAATTGAGGTTAGGTTAGGATTGGGGAGAAGACAATCGTGGGCTGAATCCCTTAAGAACTTAGAGAATGAATACGTTGTTTATATTGATGTTTGGTAATAAAAGAGTTTACAAAGATGATCCTTGATCTGAATACAAAGAACAATGGAGAATGAATAAGAACAAAGTGTATTGGAGNAGGTTAGGTTAGGATTGGGGAGAAGACAATCGTGGGCTGAATCCCTTAAGAACTTAGAGAATGAATACGTTGTTTATATTGATGTTTGGTAATAAAAGAGTTTACAAAGATGATCCTTGATCTGAATACAAAGAACAATGGAGAATGAATAAGAACAAAGTGTATTGGAGTCTCTCTCTCTAGAATGAGTCCGAATCCCCTCTTCTGATCTCTTCTTTCCTTTATATAGCTCTAGGTCACGTCCAACTTCTTCTGGCGAAGCCTCCGTGATTATCTCCGTGAGTTGCGGGATTTGCAACAGCTTCCGCTTGACTAAGTCTTGCACGTCTCTCCGGAGCTGTTTCTTGCTAACTGTTTTGAAAGTGAGGTCCCGAGTCTTTTGTTCGCG